>JAODAL010004755.1:0-152038 GCA_025379985.1 Phyllomedusa bahiana
TAAGGTTGATTTTGGATGACAGAAAAGATAGATAATTAGATTATTAACCCCCTTCCCTTTTTCATAGCATAACTATGTTATACTGTTGCCTTCTTATGTTGCAGTGGGACCTTTTGCCCCCTCAGGGATTAGGGTTCAGATTTTACACCTGGTCAGTCATCGGCTTTTTCTGGGGAAGCACTTGGTCAATAATTTTTGTATACACTGGTTTCATCTTAGCCATGAAGTTTTATTCCTTGTTAGAGCTATCTTGGTAGCTTCCCATACTAGCGCTTTATACTAAAGTAATTTAAAACATTTTTTTGGGGGGAGGGGTGAGGTTTTGCTCCAGACTGACATTTAATTAGCTAAACTACATTGAAGTAAGAATAGCAAACAAATCCTTTGGGACCAGCGATTCTTCAGCGATAAAACATCAAAATTTATTGATATCGATAAATAATGAGGGTACAAACTTAATTAAAACCAACACGTTTCGGGCACTACATGTTGCCCTTATTCACGGTAACATAGTTGTTTACTTCACATCATGTTAAATAGCAAAATGGGCGGTGTGTATACCCACGTCACTTCCCCACACATTTAAAACTTATCTATACCAACAGTTAATTATCTATGCATTATGGAACTCCTATATTTTATTCGCTGGAGATTAGCACTATCCTAATAAATATAAGCTAAATCATTCCTATAATTCATACCTAATGGTGCTCGTATCTCCAGCTCATATATCCAAAATGCTTCGCACATGCGCACTGTGCGCTTCCAAACGCCCCCGTTCTTCGGGCATTCTACTTTCTCTAATCCATAACAACAGAAACTCTCCAATGAACCTTTATAGCACTCCATAAAATGTATCGTTGCACCTGAATGAAAGGTTTGTTCTCTTCTAATGTTTGCTATATGTTCTGATACTCGTACTTTATATTTTTGGATACTACTCCCTATATACATTTTGTTACATGCTTTACAATGTATGGCATACATCACATGATCTGAATCACAATTAATAAATTGTTTTATTTTGTAAATTCTATTTGTATTTAAACCCGAAAATGTTTCTTTCTTCTGAGAATATTTACAAACATTGCATCCTTTTTTTGTTACAAGGGAAAAAAACTTTTTAATTTTAACCATGTTTCTGAGGTTGTTTGACTAGGGAACCTGCTGGGGGATATACTGTCTATGCTACATTGAAGTAAGCTGTATTTAGATGTGCACATTTCTTAATAAATTTGGCATATTTATGAGGCTGTCCATGTGTTAGAAATTGAAGCTGGAATAGATTTCTGCTTCAAAATTTCAGCAAATTTCTGGTGTAAATTATATATTTATATCTGGCGTAAGAGGCTAATCTCCATCTACTATGCCCCGTATAAAAAAAAAAATGGCACGGGAGTGTCAAAAAAAATGCAAAAAGTCACAAATTTGTGCACATAAATCTGCAACCTACAAAATGTATACCTACAAAATGAAATACATTATACTATATTTGTCCCTTTGGCTACACAAGGGTGATCTACATGTGACTTCAAATAGTGCATTTACATGCAGCAGATTTGTTGCAGAATTAGCTATTGATGCATGTGATTTGTACGTGATTTGTATAAAACTCCATTTAGATTTAGCGAAACTTTTAGCTAGAGAAATTTCTGAAACAGAAACCTGCTATATCTGAGCATATAGTCACGAGAAAAGGAAAGTATTCCCTCTTTGAATAGTATGGTTTTACATAACATAACATAATAAAAGACAGCTGGTCTTTAGAAAGCCTTAGAGTATGTTCACACGGCTTAGTTGGTTGCACATTTTGCCGGGTATTGCGCTTAATACACGACTCCCAAAACACCCGGCCGCAATTATGCCGTGTGAACATACTATTAATGTTACGAAAATACATCCGTGATGACAAGAACACATGACAAATTAGACTGTGTTATTATTTATTTAACAAAACCTAGGTCAAAATGCAGAAGCAATGTGTGAAAAATTAAGTGCACCCATATTGTTCTGTAGGAAACAAAGGGGTTGTCCAGTTGTTTTTTTTTTTTTTAATTAAAGAGGGATAGGTCTGCATTAATAACATGTACCCCCACACGCAGACACCACTGGCCAGCTTCTTGGTTCTTCTGTCAATTTCTGGTTCTGGGTGGTCAGCTTGTGAGCAGAGATGGGCGAATTGATTCTAACGAAGTGGAATTCGTTTAGAATTTCAGGAAAACTTCGGTTCTGAACGAAGTCGAACTTTGGGGTACTTCGGGTGATCGTAGTGTGCTTTTGATTGATAAATTGGCTGCGAGCACTTGGCGTTACATGGGGCAAAGCACTCTGGGAGGAAGAAGGGCATAGCCTGCATGACATGTGCAGAGATGAAGCCAATCAGAGACCGGCGGGATTCTGTGACGTCACCGCACTATATAAGTCCGGGCGCGAAGCTGGGAGCTCATACCGCTCTCATTGTAGGGAAGGTGCTGCTGCAGCTGCTTATGATAGCTGATACTAAAGAACTCATTTTTATACAGCGATTTTTGTGGGGTGTCTCAGCTTGTCTCAGAGACTGCTACTCTTAACATTCTATTTCTGATTTTGTGGGGTATTGGATCTGAAGTCCAGTGTGCGTCCAGTGCAGCTGCATATACATTTTAATGCTATCTGCTCACAGCACATTGAATATCCAAGGGTGATCTAAGCCTGTTCCTGTTGTATTCATTTAAAGAAACAGCGTTTTTACAATACACATACCACTTCATTTTTGGCTGCTCAATTCTATTGTGCAATTTACATCCAGGGGTTAATTAAGCATTGTTCTGCTGCTGTGGTGACTAAAGGAAACCGTATTTTTCACCGGCAAAAAAGACATTTTTCCTGCAGCATAATTCACAAGCGAAGGTTAATTACAAGTTTTTCTCTTGTTGTGTACCGTAAAATACACGCTATTGTAACACGCTACAAAGCTAGTAGTTTTTGGCTGCTCAATTCTTTTGCGCAATTTACATCCACGGGTTAATTAAGCATTGTTCTGCTGTTGTGGTCACTAAAAGAAACCGTCTTTTTCACCGCCAAAAAAGACATTTTGCCTGTAGCATAATTCACAACCGAAGGTTAATTACAAGTTTTTCTCTTGTTGTGTACCATAAAATACACGCCATTGTAACACGCTACAAAGCTGGTAGTTTTTGGCTGCTCAATTCTTTTGCGCAATTTATACCCAGGGGTTAATTAAGCGTTGTTCTGCTGCTGTGGGGACTAAAAGAAAAGATCTTTTTCACCGCCAAAAAAGACATTTTGCCTGTAGCATAATTCACAACCGAAGGTTAATTACAAGTTTTTCTCTTGCTGTTTACAGTAAAATACACGCCATTGTAACACGCTACAAAGCTGGTAGTTTTTGGTTGCTCAATTCTTTTGCGCAATTTACATCCAGGGGTTAATTAAGCTTTGTTCTGCTGTTGTGGTGACTAAAATCGTCTTTTTCACCGCCAAAAAAGAAATTTTTCCTGTAGCATAATTGTCACGTACACACTCACCAGCACCTTACTGGGGGCCACTGTAAAGTGGTAGATTTTTTTCCTTGCGCTCCCCCTCTCACCCGGAGCAAATCAAGCATAAATCGCACCACAAGACATTTCCCACCCCCCCAAAAATACACGCTGTACCCCCTTTTCTTATAATCAAAAAGGAATCAACCGGGGAATTGATTTAAAGATATTCAAAAACACGTAAAAAAATTTGCTTTCAGGTCAACTCACTGCTCTCTAACAGTTCCCAAAAAAAATTACACCCCTTAAAGGAATGGACCCGGCAAAAAAAGAATTACGTTTTAAAGGGTAACTTTAATATTAAAATTGATTTTCGTGTTTACATAAACGAATATAATAAAATTTTTGAATACACATCAATAGTTTAAAAATAAAAAGGTAAATGCTTAAAAAGGTTTCACCTTAAAGGTGTTTCAGTTTTAGACCAAGGGGTTTGGAAAGAAGAAGAAACACAGCTAAATCAGAAATTGAACCCCAGGCTTGAACACAGATTAGTCTCTGGCTTGGTGCTTTATCCCTGTCAGGTTTTTCTCCTCTTATTTCCCTATCTTTTATGGTTGACATTATGATGGGGGGAGTAAAACATGTTTGTTTTATGTGGTTGTTGCGTATATTCCCACACGAGGGCATACGGATGGTTCTGTGGGGGGCAGGTCAATGAAAGTTTTATTGTGGGGGTAAAAAGGTTATCAGGTTTTGGGACAGTGCATTTAAAGTGGCCATAAAATTGTTAAACCCTGTTATTAAAAAAATTCAGTAATTACAGGCAAAGGGTGTGGGTAGATTGCGCCCCAGGTAAAAAATTCCCCAATTGCTCAAAAGGGGGAAAGGGGGGTTTTAAAAAATCTGAGTGCAGGATTTAAGAAAAATGAAAATACATTCAATTTTCAATGTGCAAATTTCCCCCTCCCCCTTTTGGAGGGGGTGGGGGGATGGTACTGCCACCCCCCTGAGCCCCCCCTCCGTATCCCCTGGGGGGAGCCTGGCATTACCCATAATGCCCTTCTGTATTAAAACTATCAAAAAAGGGGGTGTTGGAGGACCCCGTGGGCGGTACATATCCATTACATGTGGGGACAACCTCTATGAGGGGTTTAAAAGCCTTACCCCCCTCAAAACCCCGGGGAAAAAACTTGGAAAAGTTTCCACAGTTTTTCTTTGGATAAGGTTGGAAGAGTCACCATTAAAATCCATGGGGTTGGATACCCCAAAAGGGCAGGAAGGAGATACATTATGGTTTGGATCCCTGTGCATAGCGATTGACAGGCACTTTGGGTGGCCACCCATGAGCTGTTGGTATTAGGGAAAAACCAGACTCAGGGGGGCCCCCCCCCCCAATTACCTTGGGATACCCTAGGCTTAGTACATTATTGTGTTAAAAAGTTGAGATTCCCCTAGGTTGGTACTGTATTGTAAAATACCTCGGGGGAAACCCTTGGGTTTTGGATAAATCTTTTGGGGCCGGGACGTTGAGATACGACTCCAGGCCCTTGGTTACTTTTTTGTCCAAAACAGTCCAATTTATGTGGCAAGCTTAGACCAGGCGCACCCAGTTAAAGGGCTGAGATATGTTATCAGGTTTCACAACAGTTCGAGGATCTGGGGGCTGGGTACTTGGGCCCAAATAAAGTGAGGTAAATTATGTCGGGCCCCCAACCACCCTAGACACCGAAACCATCCAGAAAACAGGTGAGTTACATAGCAGGCCATAAAGGGTGTGATAACCCACGGGGCTTAGATACATAAAAGTCAGAAAAAATTACCCCAAAACTAGTACAAGACAGTTCCCCCCCGGGGAGGGGGGAAAAAGGGTGCCCCCTGTTATCCCCAGGGGTTTCTGGCCAACATCTCTGGGTGCTATCGGGTCCCCATTTTTTAGACTTGGTTTTGGGCCCTTGGCCCCCTGCACTCGTGATTATAGACCAGCGGGGGGGCAGCTCCTTTTGCCTGTGATTGATATGGAACCCTGTGGGCGGGACGTAGCGGAGGGGGTTGGGGGGGGGCGGACTCTTCCCCCTAAACTTGCAATTTGATCTCTGAGGAGATTTCACTTGGGTGGTCACCCGACACACAAAGCTGGGGTTGCGAACCCTGACTATGGGTCACAGGGGTGATAAAAGGGAAGTCTTTTTGACAGTAAAAAATCGTGGAATCATTCGGGGTAATCCACTGTCGATTTCCTTAATTGGGCTTTTTCCGGGAAGCATTGCACAGTCTCTGTGGGGAAATTCACTACCGGGGTTGCTGGGGTTGCTTCGGAGGGGGGCGGGAAACCCAAATATTCACTTGCAAAACCCCAGATCCAAACCAGTAAAAAAAAATTAGGGGATGTGCAGAAACCCCCACTTTCTTTTCCCTCGGCCCCGTCCCCGTCCGATAAACCGACCCATGGGTATAGCAGAGGGGACTCGGCCAATTTCCGTCAGGGTCAGGGTCTTTCCCCGAATAATATTTTAGCTCCATATTCTGGAGCAAACAGTCCCCCTTGATCACTGTTTTTGAAGCCATGGCGACTTTTCTGCCCCGGTAAAGGGTTTGAAGGTTATGCTTTCTCTTCCTGCAGTCCCAGTTAAAAGTAGATGGAAGGGGCCTGTTAGGGGGGGTGTGGGGGGCTGGGGTATCCCCCGCTTGTCTGGAAAGTGGCCCCAACATGCCCCATTTGTTGCATATAAAACATTTGGATGTCAGTCAATGGCGCGTGGGGAGTACTAGGAGGGTCCCCCAGGCGACGTGGGGAGGAGAAGGGGGGTTCCCCCTAGCAGGCTTATCTCCTAGGTGGTTAGGTGTTCCCCGGGCTTCTGGCACCCTGTTGGAAGTTGGGTCTGCCAGTTCGGAGGTTTGGGAGTCTTGGGTTTTCCCCAGTCAGACAAATGCGAACCTCTGAGGACAAATAGGGGAAAGTGCCCCTTATCTTTAAATTCAACAGGTTGTAAAAGCTGGAAACAGGAGTCCTTCTACCCAGCTTGCAGGTTTTGGCAAAAGGCTTCCACATTTGTAGTGTCAGTGGGACCCCTTTTGCAGATCCGAAAATTTCCCGCGATAACCCCCGGAGTGAGGTGATATTTCATGACAGAGCTCTCTTTATGGCCCCCCTTTTTCCCCCGTACTGCTTGGTGGGGGTCCCAAAAAAACCTCCCGGCTTTGCCCTTTGTCCCGGGGTCAGTATGTGCAAATGGGCCTGGGCAGATGATATTGTCTGCAAGTTTTTTAAATCCCTAGGAAAACATTAAATCCCATTTTTTTCCATCAAGGAAAAGTGTTTAGTCGGGGGTTTCCCAAAAGGGTTTTTATCCTGGGCTGGGCCGTGGCAAAGCCTCACCCCTTTCAAGTTGTGCCCGCTTGCTTGAGGTCCCTTTCGCTTTACGCTCGCGCCTCTTGTCTCTACGGCCTGGCGTTCCCCAACCTCTTCTATGCTTTATATATTGCGGATAAGTTGTAGGGCACATTGGGTCAAAGCGCCAAGTTGCTGCAAAGCCCTGCCCCGAGAGAGTGTGGCTCCTGAAATGCCATGGGGTGTCCCCAGGGGAAATTATTTCAGGAGCAAATTCCGTCAATTGGGCCTGTGCGTTGTCAGTTTGTTCTTGAGCATGTCCACCCGCTGTAAAATCTGGTCCCCGAGTCAGGATGTGAACCTTTGTCCCTTTTTCCGCTTTTAAAATCTTTCCTTCATAGGCTGATGAGTTTTTCTTTGCTTTTTCTTTTATAAGGACTGCCCTCTCCAAAAGCACCCTTTGCCAAAAAAAAGATAGAAAAGAAAAAAAAGGGAAAAGGGGAAATGTTTTTGGTATGTCAGTAAGCAGCGTTAGTTCTTGTAAGATGGTGTAAATTTTACAAAGATACAGCCAGTCTTTTAGTGCAGGGATTTTTTGTTAAAAACCCAAACACTAATGTGCAAAAAAAAAAAAAATATCCCCCGCTTGCCATATTTGTCCTCACTCCCAGCACGTGATGGGGGCCATGTAATGGGGTAGATTTATTTTCCCCTTGGTCACTTCTCACTAGGTTGCGAATAAGCATAAATGACCCCAAAAACAGTTCCCCTCCCCCAAAAAATACCCGTGTACCACCTTCCCTTAATAATCAAAAAGGAATCACCGGAAGGAATTGATTCCTAACAGATATTTAAAAAAACGTAAAAAAGCTTTACGGTCCAAATCACTGCTCTCTTTGCAGTTACCAAAGAAAAAATACATCCCTTAAAGGGAAAGGATCCCTGCAACAACAAGAACTTTGTATTTTAAAGGTAACTTTTAAAATTTTAAATGATTTTAGTGTTACTAAACACAATATAAAACAATAAATTGACATTACCAAAATCAGTATGAAAATAAAAAGGTAAATGTTGAAAGGTTTCACATTAAAGGGTTTCAGTTTCAGATCCAACGGTTTGGAAAGAAGAATGGAACACAGCTCAATGAAATTGAACCCAGGCTATGAACACGATTAGTCTTGGCTTGGTGCTTTTTCCTGTCCCGGTTTTCTCTCCTTCTCATATCTGCTACTCTTTTATGGTTGACATTTTTGAGTGAGGTACATATGATTGTTTAGAGGGGGTTTTTCGATATTGCCAAGGGCAATCACGCACTGCGTTTGTGGGGGGCGGTCAATTAAAATTTTATTGTGGGGGGTCAAAGGTTATGGTATCGGGGACAGCTGATCTATAAAGTGGGCATAAAAATTTCTTAAGACCCTGTTATTAAACAATTCGAAATTTAAAAGGCAAAGGGTGGGGGGGAGACTTGCGACCCCCGGTAGAAAATTTCCTTCTCAGAAAGGGGGGGAGGGGGTTTTAAAATTGAGTGCCCCCCCTTTTAAAGGACAACCAGAATTTAATTAAATTTTCAATGTCTCATAACAATAATTCACCCAAACGAAGGTTAATTACAAGTTTTTCTTTGTTAGCTTAAAATAACGCCATTGTAACACCTACAAAGTGGAGTTTTTGGTGTCAAATTTTTTTGTGCAAAATTTTAAACAGGGGTTAAATTATGGTAGTTTGCTGTTGTGGTATAAAAATAAACCGTTTTTTACCCAAAAAAAACATTTGCCCGTAGTAATTCAAAAAGAAGGTTAATTACAAGTTTTTTCTTGGTGTACCGTAAAATACCGCAATTTAAAAACGTACAAAGTGGTAGTTTTTGGTGCTAATTCTTTTTCACCAAAGAAGCAATTTTGCCTGTGTAAATTATATCCCCAAGGTTAATTAGCCTGTTTGGCTTTTCTTCAGTAAAAACCAGTGGTTTTTAACGAACATGCAAGTCAATTTTTACCCGGCCTTTTTTTAGCCAATTTATATAAAGGGTTACCCAAAATTGTTACTGGGTTCTTTGGAGTCAAAAAAGGGTGTGTATTTTCATATACGATATCTTCATCAAACAGTGTCTGTACATTTTAGAAAAACAGTATTCAGAAGAGAGGTGGCTGGCTTTCACCCGCGAGTGGGAGAGGCACAAAATTCTTGGAGCGGCCCAGGTCGCGCAGAGCAAGGGGAATGCAGCAGGGGTCATGGTGCCCTCCAAATGTGTATTGTGACCGTTGCCTATGTGCTGTGCTGTAACCCCCATCTTGTCATTGTGCCACTCTGTGGCCTATCCCGTTTTTTCCACTCCAGAATGTCATTGTGCCATTGCTGACCTCTGCTGCTGTGCCGTGCCCTCCAACTGTGTATTGTGCACTGTCTGACCTCATGTGCTGCTTTCCCCCATCTCTGTATTGGGGCCACTCTGTGGCAAACTTTTTTTGCCAAACCTCCAGAAAGTCATTGTGCCCCCTGCCTGATCATTGTGTGCCGTGCCCTCCACACTGTGTCATTGTGCCACTGCCTGACCCCATGCTGCTGCTGCCGTGACCTCCACACTGTGTCATTGTGCCACTGTCTGACCTCATGCTGCTGCTGCCGTGACCTCCACACTGTGTCATTGTGCCACTCTGTGGCCTACTCCTGTTTTTGCCACCTCCAGAATGTCATTGTGCCACGGCCTGAACTCATGCTGCTGCTGCCTTGCCGTCCACACTGTTTCATTGTGCCTCTCTATTACCTCTTGCTGCTATGACCTCCACTCTCTGTCATTGTGCCACTCTGTGGCCTACTACTGTTTTGCCACCTCCAGAATGTCATTGTGACACTCTCTGACCTCATGCTGCTGCTGCCGTCACCTCCACTCTCTGTCATTGTGCCACTCTGTGGCCTACTACTGTTTTTCCACCTCCAGAATGTCATTGTGACACTGTCTGTCCTCATGCCGTTGCTGCCGTGACCTCCACACTGTGTCATTGTGCCACTGCCTCACCTCATGCTGCTTCTGCCATGACCTCCACACTGTGTCATTGTGCCACTCTGTGGCCTACTCCTGTTTTTGCCACCTCCAGAATGTCATTGTGCCACTGCCTGACCTCATGCTGCTGCTGCCTTGCCCTCCACACTGTGTCATTGTGCCACTCTCTGACCTCATGCTGCTGCTGTTGTGACCTCCACTCTCTGTCATTGTGCCACTCTGTGGCCTACTCCTGTTTTTGCCACCTCCAGAATGTCATTGTGCCACTGCCTGACCTCATGCTGCTGCTGCCGTGCCCTCCACACTGTGTCATTGTGCCACTGCCTGACCTCATGCTGCTGCTGCCGTGACCTCCACACTGTGTCATTGTGCCACTGTCTGACCTCATGCTGCTGCTGCCGTGACCTCCACACTGTGTCATTGTGCCACTCTGTGGCCTACTACTGTTTTTGCCACCTCCAGAATGTCATTGTGCCACGGCCTGACCTCATGCTGCTGCTGCCTTGACCTCCACACTGTGTCATTGTGCCACTCTGTGGCCTACTCCTGTTTTTGCCACCTCCAGAATGTCATTGTGCCACTGCCTGACCTCATGCTGCTGCTGCCGTGACCTCCACACTGTGTCATTGTGCCACTCTCTGACCTCATGCTGCTGCTGCTGTGACCTCCACTCTCTGTCATTGTGCACTCTGTGGCCTACTCCTGTTTTTGCCACCTCCAGAATGTCATTGTGCCACTCTCTGACCTCATGCTGCTGCTGCCGTCACCTCCACTCTCTGTCATTGTGCCACTCTGTGGCCTACTACTGTTTTTCCACCTCCAGAATGTCATTGTGCCACTGTCTGACCTCATGCTGCTGCTGCCGTGACCTCCACACTGTGTCATTGTGCCACTGTCTGACCTCATGCTGCTGCTGCCATGACCTCCACACTGTGTCATTGTGCCACTCTGTGGCCTACTCCTGTTTTGCCACCTCCAGAATGTCATTGTGCCACTGCCTGACCTCATGCTGCTGCTGCCGTGACCTCCACACTGTGTCATTGTGCCACTCTGTGCCCTACTCCGTTTTTTGCCACTCAAGAATGTCATTTTGCACTGCCTGACCTAATGCTGCTGCTACCGTGACCTCCACACTGTGTTATTGTGCCACTGCCTGACCTCATGCTGCTGCTGCCATGACCTCCACACTGTGTCATTGTGCCACTGTCTGACCTCATGCTGCTGCTGCCGTGACCTCCACACTGTGTCATTGTGCCACTCTGTGGCCTACTCCTGTTTTTGCCACCTCCAGAATGTCATTGTGCCACGGCCTGACGTCATGCTGCTGCTGCCTTGCCCTCCACACTGTGTCATTGTGCCACTCTGTGGCCTAATCCTGTTTTTGCCACCTCCAGATTGTCATTGTGCCACTGCCTGACCACATTCTGCTGCCGCCGTGCCCTCACACTGTGTCATTGTGCCACTCTCTGACCTCATGCTGCTGCTGCTGTGACCTCCACTCTCTGTCATTGTGCCACTCTGTGGCCTACTACTGTTTTGCCACCTCCAGAATGTCATTGTGCCACTCTCTGACCTCATGCTGCTGCTGCCGTCACCTCCACTCTCTGTCATTGTGCCACTCTGTGGCCTATTACTCTTTTTCCACCTCAAGAATGTCATTGTGCCACGGCCTGACCTCATGCTGCTGCTGCCGTGCCTTCCCCACTGTGTCATTGTGCCACTCTGTGGCCTACTCCTGTTTTTGCCACCTCCAGAATGTCATTGTGCCACTGCCTGACCTCATGCTGCTGCTGCCGTGCCCTCCACACTGTGTCATTGTGCCACTCTCTGACCTCATGCTGCTGCTGCTGTGACCTCCACTTCCTGTCATTGTGCCACTCTGTGGCCTACTCCTGTTTTTGCCACCTCCAGAATGTCATTGTGCCACTGCCTGACCTCATGCTGCTGCTGCCGTCACCTCCACACTGTGTCATTGTGCCACTCTGTGGCCTACTCCTGTTTTTGCCACCTCCAGAATGTCATTGTGCCACTGCCTGACCTCATGCTGCTGCTGCCGTGCCCTCCACACTGTGTCATTGTGCCACTGCCTGACCTCATGCTGCAGCGTCTGTGACCTCCTCACTTTGTCATTGTGCCACTGACTGACCTCATTCTGCTGCTGCCGTGACCTCCACACTGTGTCATTGTGCCACTCTGTGGCCTACTCCTGTTTTTTCCACCTCCAGAATGTCATTGTGCCACGGCCTGACCTCATGCTGCTGCTGCCTTGCCCTCCACACTGTGTCATTGTGCCACTCTGTGGCCTAATCCTGTTTTTGCCACCTCCAGAATGTAATTGTGCCACTGCCTGACCTCATGCTACTGCTGCCGTGCCCTCCACACTGTGTCATTGTGCCACTCTCTGACCTCATGCTGCTGCTGCTGTGACCTCCACTCTCTGTCATAGTGCCACTCTGTGGCCTACTACTGTTTTGCCACCTCCAGAATGTCATTGTGCCACTGTCTGACCTCATGCTGCTGCTGCCGTCACCTACACTATCTGTCATTGTGCCACTCTGTGGCTATTACTCTTTTTCCACCTCAAGAATGTCATTGTGCCACTCTCTGACCTCATGCTGCTGCTGCCGTGCCCTCCACACTGTGTCATTGTGCCACTGTCTGACCTCATGCTGCTGCTGCCATGACCTCCACACTGTGTCATTGTGCCACTCTGTGGCCTACTCCTGTTTTTGCCACCTCCAGAATGTCATTGTGCCACTGCCTGACCGCATGCTGCTGCTGCCGTGCCCTCCACACTGTGTCATTGTGCCACTGTCTGACCTCATGCTGCTGCTGCCGTGACCTCCACACTGTGTCATTGTGCCACTCTGTGGCCTACTACTGTTTTTGCCACCTCCAGAATGTCATTATGCCACAGACTGACCTCATGATTCTGCTGCCCAGCCCTCCACACTGTGTCATTGTGCCACTCTCTGACCTCATGCTGCTGCTGCTGTGACCTCCACTCTCTGTCATAGTGCCACTCTGTGGCCTACTACTGTTTTGCCACCTCCAGAAAGTCATTGTGCAACTCTCTGACCTCATGCTGCTGCTGCCGTCACCTCCACTCTCTGTCATTGTGCCACTCTGTGGCCTATTACTCTTTTTCCACCTCAAGAATGTCATTGTGCCACTGTCTGACGTCATGCTGCTACTGGAAGGCCCTCCACACTGTGTCATTGTGCCACTGTCTGACCTCATGCTGCTGCTGCCGTGTCCTCCACACTGTGTCATTGTGCCACTCTGTGGCCTACTCTGTTTTTGCCACCTCCAGAATGTCATTGTGCCACTCTCTGACTCATTGCTGCTGCTGCTGTGACCTCCACTCTCTGTCATTGTGCCACTCTACTGCCTACTACTGTTTGCCACCTCCAATGTCATTTGTGCCCACTCTCTGACCTCATGCTGCTGCTGCCGTCACCTCACTCTCTGTGATTGTGCCACTCTGTGGCCTACTACTGTTTTTCCACCTCCAGAATGTCATTGTGCCACTGCCTCTGACTCATGCGCTGCTGCCGTGCCCTCCACCACTGTGTCATTGTGCCACTGCCCGACCTCATGCTGCTGCTGCGTGACCTCCACACTGTGTCATTGTGCCACTCTGTGGCCTACTCCTGTTTTTGCCACCTCCAGAATGTCATTTTGCCACTGCCTGACCTCATGCTGCTGCTGTGACCTACACACTCTTTCATTGTGCCACTCTGTGGCCTACTCCTGTTTTTGCCACCTCCAGAATGTCATTGTGCCACTGCCTGACCTCATGCTGTTGCTGCCGTGCCCTCCACACTGTGTCATTGTGCCACTGTCTGACCTCATGCTGCTTCTGCCGTCACCTCCACACTGTGTCATTGTGCCACTCTGTGCCTACTAATGTTTTTGCCACCTCCAGAATGTCATTGTGGCACTGCCTGACCTCTTGCTGCTGTTGCCGTGCCTCCACACCGTGTCATTGTGCCACTCTCTGACCTCATGCTGCTGCTGCTGTGACCTCCACTCTGTAATTGTGACACTCTGTGGCCTACTACTGTTTTGCCACCTCCAGAATGTCATTGTGCCACTGTCTGACCTCATGCTGCTGGAGCCGTGCCCTCCACACTGTGTCATTGTGACACTCTATGACCTCATGCTGCTGCTGCCGTGACCTCCACACTGTGTCATTGTGCCACTCTGTGGCCTACTCCTGTTTTTTCCAACTCCAGAATGTCATTGTGCCACTGCCTGACCTCATGCTGCTGCTGCCGTGACCTCCACACTGTGTCATTGTGCCACTCTGTGGCCTACTACTGTTTTTGCCACCTCCAGAATGTCATTGTGCCACTGTCTGACCTCATGCTGCTGGTGCCGTGACCTCCACTCTGTCATAGTGCCACTCTCTGACCTCATGCTGCTGTGGCTGCTGCCGTCACCTCCACACTCTGTCACTAATGTTGCCACCTAAGCTCTCAGCTTGTTTTTTTCCAGCTTTCGCTGGCATGACTTTATCAGGCTACATTCCCGCTTGAGTTTTTTGGTCAGTTTTGCCCTCTTAAGTGCCCAGGGAATTTTATAGTGAAGCGATATTTCTAAGAGCGGCGGCAGTCATGTGCGTGTCATACTAAAACACAACATTGTATGAAGCCCAAACCAAGCTCCCTCTGCATTTTTAAGCATGGCACAACGTTCTACAGCACCCTGCAGGCTCTGTGCAGCCTGGAAATAGCTGTTTTTTTAACGCGATTCGTCCCGAAGTAATTCGGACCGAATTTATTTTTGTCGGGAAATTCGGAGAAGTGACCGAACCGAATTTTTGAGATATTTTCCCATCTCTACTTGTGAGCACTGCAACTACTGAATGGCTGCAGTGGTCATATGCCATTTCCTGGCGTCACCATTTTGAGTGTTTATTTCTCATAGCTGCTAATCAAATCACCTCAATGAAAGTTTGGACCATTTGCTGGTCTGGAGCATTCAGCTGTGCTTTAACAAAATGCCAAGGAAGAATGACATAAGCAATGATTTAGAGAAAAGGCATTTGTTGCTAGCCATTAGCCTGGGCAGGGTTGTACGGCTATTTCCAAACAATTTAAAGTTCATCATTCTACAATGAGAAAATGAGTCAAAAGTGGAAAACATTCACTAAAGTTGATAATCTCCCCAGGGATACATATTCCAGCAAATTCACCCTAAGGCCTCGTTCACACGGCTTATTCTGCCGCGTATTGGCGCCGTACTGCGCGCCGGATTTGCGCTTCAGTACGGCGCCAATCCGCGGCAGCAATTACGGTAATCCACTGCTCTCATTGAGAACAGTGGAATCCGTCGCTCCTCCCCGCTCGGCGAATCCGCCGCGGGGGGAGAAAGTGACATGCACATTATTTACGGCGCGGACGCGCCGTAAACAATGCTTTGTCTATCGGGCCGGGAGCGGCACCCCCGCCGCGCTCCGGCCCCACCCCCGTCCCACCCCTTCTTCACGGCGGATTTGTGCGCTCAATACGGCGCACAAATCCGTCGGGAATAAGCCGTGTGAACACGGCCTTAGTGTACGCGATAAAGAGAAATTGTAAAAAACCCAAGTGCTACATCTCAGACTCTAAAGGCCTCAATGAGCATGTCAAATGTTCACGTTTATGATTGTATGTTAGAAAAAGAATGAACAAGTATGGCTAATTTGAAATGTTTGCCAGGAGTGCGCCTATTCTTATTAAAAAGAACATGTCAACATGATTTAAGTTTGCAAACAAACCACAAGACTATGGTTGCTAGGTAGTTTTATCCGGGGCTTGTGTGGTCTCTCCAACTGTATGTGAGTCCTCTCACATACATTTGAAGGTTGCCGCAGAGAAGACTATGAGAGCTCCCTGTCCTGCAGAGTACTCTGGTGGATTCTCCGGTGGGCCCCCAATCTGACACAGCAGGCCATGCTGTCACAGGGAGCCGGGCCCAGCCTGGCCCTTACACCATGCCTAAGAATGCCAGAGCCCTCTGTCCCGAGCATTCACAGGTGCCTGCGCCACTATTCTGCCTAGTAAGTCTAAGGCCCTAGGCCTTAAACACACTAGAGGATGGCCGCACGTCATCACGATCTAATGGGGTCTGACCTGCCTGGGGCCTACCTATTGCCTGTCTACCTACCGCCAATCTACCTACCTATCTACCTGAGGGCAATCTACCTACCTGGGGGCAATCTACCTACCTGGGGCAATCTATCTATCTAGGGCAATCTACCTACCTACTTGGGGCATAACTGCTGCCTACCTACCTAGGGGCAATCTACCTACCTACCATGGACCTATCTTTGACCAATCTATCTACCTGGGGCCTACCTATGGCCTACTGACCTACCTAGGGGAAATCTACCTACCTACCATGGGCCTACAGATGGCAAAACTACTGCCTACCTAGAGGCAATCTATCTCCCTGTAGCCTACCTATCTGGGGCCTAACTTCTGCCTGCCTATCTACCTGGGGCCAATCTACTACCTAAATATCTAGGAGTAGCTGCTTCCTACTTATCTGGGGCCTAACTGCTGTCTCCCTACCTGGGGCCTAACTACTGCCTACCTACTTGGGGGCCTACCTACCTAGGGTCTACCTTCCTATCTTGGGCCTACCCACCAACCCACCAACCTGTTAGGGGCCTACTTATCTACCTAGGATCTATCTACCTACCTGGGGCCTTGCCCATTTACCTATCTACCTATAACTGCCTACCTAACTGGGGCTGTGCTTGCCTACCCACCTACCTGAAGCCCCTATTTTAGGGGACTGCCTATCTAAAAGGGGGATCTACCTATCTATGGCGGCATATTTAGTATTCATGCTGTTCTAGGCATTATAGACAGCTGTTAGCCAAATGCTGATTAATGTTTCTGAATATTACAGGTTTCCCCTCTGGATTACGTTGGATGAGTGTTGGATACATTTCATTAATAAAATGGTCAACACGGATGTTGTCAGGGAGTGTTTATTTAAACCTAAGGAAGTATTACTAACCTACACGAGACACGTTGTTCATATGTTTTAATCTTTAAGGCACTATTGTACATTTTAAACCAGTCTGTGCTTTATCCTATAGCGTGCTTTTTTGCCGTAAGCAAACATTCAGTTTGGAGTTTCCACATTGAGTAATCTTGATGTTATTTATTTATTTATTTATCTATTTAGATAAAGTGTTTTTGTGTTTTTGTGTATTTTGTTACCATTATTTTTCCAGTGTTAGTAATAGAGTTGTCTGACAGACGCCTCTCTGTAACTAGTGATGCAGCTTGGTGTCAGTCAGTGGTGTTCTTTTTGTCACCCCAAGGCTGACACCAAGCCCCAGCGCTAGTCATATAGAGGCGTCTGTCAAACATCTCTATTACTAACACTGGAAATTAACAGTAAAAAACACACGGACACAACACAAAAACATTTTATTTAAATAAACTCTCCTGATAATGGCCCTCTTTGACCATTTTATTAAAGAAATGGATCAAACGCTGGCTCAATAAATGATATGGCGGGTTTTGGTCTTAGTGAAATTATTGGTAATTTTAGCCTTGTGATTCTGGTTTTATGTAACGGTGTTATTTAGTAACTGTGCAACCATTGTTTAGTTGTTTTATACTCGACAAATTGTGTTACAGCTTTTTATATATTTTTATTTATATAAAATGTATCATTCGTGGAGGGAGGCATATATCTTTAGACCTTTTATGTTTACCACTGGGTGTCTGCTGCAATTAGCTGAGGGATACTCAGAAGCCACAACGCCCCATCTTGATTACAGATTAGTAGGATGATGTCATTACTTTGGTCTGTAGAGGTTGAAGCGAGACTGGATGGGGGCACTGTACAGGTGGCGAAGACAGCAAGGCAAAATGGATCCCTAAACTCAACTTCTCTGGTGGGTCCTGGCACCCCAGTCTGACACTGCTTCACGGAGAGGTGAGTACTATTAGTTTTTTTTTTTTAATTTTTAAATCGAGGCATATAGACCTGTTTACAGAGTGAGGGGGCCTATGTATCCCTAAATACTGAGGGAACCTATATATACCTAAATACTGGGTGATATTGTTTGATTTTTTTTTTGTTTTTTTTTTAAGTAACAATGATTCATATGGTATATTTGCTCCAGGTACAGGTGTGTTATTTGATAACTATTATTTACAAGGTATTACATTGTCATATATAGATCAGCGCTTTTGAAAAAGCAAATTTGTCAGCCCTTATTTTCTATATACAGTGTACTGCTGAAGTAATGGACTGCATCTAAGTGGAAAATGCATAAAATTAGTGACATGAACTATATAAAATAAATGCCGCAGTTCACGATGTGGCATAAAAAATACTGTGTGAATCCAACCCTACTAAGCAAAACGTAACACAGAGGACACGGGTCCCATATGTTTTAAGACCCTAGTGCCTCTGTCTTTACCACTATTCATTAATGTTGATGGGAGTCTACACCATATGACATGGATTTGTAAGTGTGTAGCAGAGCACTTGAAATGGTTTCCACATGGATTCCATGTCAGTTACACAAAATTCACCACAAGTAAAAATCCATGGCAGATATTAGGGTGTTTAGTCACATATCTCTGACAAAGATCTGCCTTAAACTACTTAGCTGTTAAAATAATAATATAAATATGTCAAGGCAACAAGGTTAATTATTTGGGAGACACAGTTCCCAGCTACTTATATAATACCAATTTATTCTACAGCACTGTATGGAGATTGTCATCACTCACTTTATACAGTTTGTACAGACTGATTTTACTTTGACGTAAAATAATCTCTATTCATTAGTGTTAAGAAGACACCTGTGATTGAAAGTGGTTAGACATGAACATAGGAATTAAAAAAAATTCCAGGAGAAATGAACACTTTTGATAGACACTCAATTTAAAGCTGTCATTGTATAATGAAGTACAGCCTCTATCAATGACAGGGGAGTTGATTTTTTAGTGAATATGCATTGAATATGCATTACATTCAATAACTGGTGCTTCTACTATGTCTGATAAAAGGTCACGTTTTTACCCTGATAAAAGATCTAAAGATCCCACTTTTACTGAGAGGTGAATGAAATGCTATGTAGGTAAAATATCAACTTGTCTGAGAAAGATTAAAATCAATACAGTGATTAAATAGCTGACTCTCCTAGGAGAATTTCCTTTGTAGCCTAAGTTTCATTCATTCATTATACAACACAAACTTAAGTCTAAAAGTAAAGGTATGTTAGCAAGCATACTTTGGTTTGTTTATAGGGATTCTTTGGCTATGTTCACACGGCTTAAACTGCGGGACGTAATTACGCCACGCAATTACGCCAGTGTGGCCGGGGGATGGGAGCGTGGGAGGGAGCGGGGGGGCCGGCACTTCGCCGGCCCATATACATTCATTACAGCGGCGAGTATATGACCGCTTGGTAATTATATGTCACTTATCTCCACGCCCGGCGGATTCTGCCAGCAGGGTGAGGAGACGTAATCCATAGTTCTCTATGAGAACTGTGGGATTTACCGTAATGTCTGGCCGTTTTCAGCCATATTTGCGCACTTCGGGCGAATAACAGACCAAAAATACGCCAATTTAGCCGTGTGAACATGGCCTTTGACTTAATCCCCTCCTGCCAAGCCTTTTTTTTATGTTGCATTCATTTTTCCTCCTCACCTTCCAAGAGCTATAACTTTTTTATTTTTCCATCTACATAGTCAATACGAGGGCTTGTTTTTGGAGGGACAAGATATTCCTTTTAATGGCGTCATTGACCATACCATATAATGTACTGAAAAACTAAATTAGTGGGGTAAAATGTGAAAAAAACATACTTGCACCTTTTTTGTGGCGTTCACTCTTTGGTATAATGATGTGTTATTTGTTTTCTGCAGGTTGATACGATTCTGGCTATACAACATATGTAAGTTTTTCATTATGTTTAGTACTTTTAGACACATTCTCTAGTTTTAACTGCAGAGGCATTTCATGTGACCAACAACGTTTTTGTTTTTTGGACCTGAGTATGACTAATTTTTTGTGGGCTGAAGCGTAGTTTTTATTGTTACCATTTTGGGATACATGTGACTTTGTGCTCACTTTTTATTCCAATTTTTTGGAATAATGCAGTTTCGCACTTGAAATAAAATTTCTTCTATCGTGTTCAGCATACTGAATAAATTGTTATATTTTAATAGATTGGATGCAGCAATACCAATTATGTGTAAAAAAAATTTATTTGTAAAAAGTCAAAAGAAGGTGTTTTGAACTTTTATTTATTGATTTTTTTAAATGTATTTTTACAGTGGTACTTGTAGTTCTTATGGAGTACTTAACACTAAGTACACTAAGTAATAGTAGCACTGCCATAGCAGCCATTTAGCACCTCCCAATCTTGTTGCAGGTGAAACCAACAGGGGCCATAGCTGTGCTCACCACAGCACCTAAAGGGTTGAAGCCAGGTCCAATCACTGCTGTTGGCAGAGGGTGTACTTAAAGGGAACCTGTCACAAGGTTATGCCTCCTTGTGAGACACAGCACAAAGCTAGTGTCAGACCTGATGTTCCCAGCACTGTGCTCCTTATTCTGTGTGATGCAGCAGTTTTAGAGCATTTACCCCTCAAAATCTTATTCATGAGAGGTGTAGCCCCGACCCACCAAAGGCTAGCCACGACCAATGACAGTTATTCCACATGCTGTATACCTATTCAAAGACTTATTGGTTTTATCAGTTGAGGTAGGCGGGGCTTGACACAGGTGGGCGGGGTTTGAAATAAACTGACTCTTTGAATTACTTTTTGAGCATTAAAAACACAAAAACTACAGCATCTTACAGAATAATGGACAGAGCACTAGAAACAGCATGTCTGACACTAGCTTGTGCTGTCCTCGGCAAGAGGAGCATAAACTATGTGACAGGTTCTCTTTAACAGCCAGCATCCGCCGCTTATGGAGCTGGCTCAGCAAGTGAGCGCACTTCATAATTCCTTACTAGCATTATGACGTACCTGTTCATCAAATGTTGGTAAAGGGTTAAAATTAAAAATAGACTAGAGCTGATTAAAAAAAAAAAATATATTCCCATTTGAACCCACCGCCATTTCAGTGCAGCATGTTGACTGGTAGTGTTGGGATCCTGGGTTCAAATCCCACTATGAACAACATCTGCAAGGAGTTTGCATACTCTCTTTATGTTTGTGTGGTTCTTCACTGGGTACTCTGGTTTCCCTCACACTCAAAAACATCTGGATAGGTTAATCTAAAAATAAGACTATAAGCTCCAAAGAGGACAGGGACCAATGTGAATAATCACACTCCCTGTACAGGACAGTGGAATGTAATGGTGCTGTATAAATTAATAAAATTAAAAAATAAGCTATTGTTGGTGTTCCTTGGTCATTGGTTATTTCTGATCATTTATTTTCATTACAAACAATTAACATCTCCAAAATCTTCATTATAACTTCTCAAATTCAAATAAATATAAATTCTATCCTAATCTTTTCAACAACAAATACCCAATTATACACATCACACCTACTAAACACAAATATACTAGCTAATTTCTCTCTCTCATCTACTCAAAATTTAGCAGTAACGTAGAATACCCTCTCGAAATATAATACAACACAAAAACATTTACATTCACCATCAACTCCCCATACCTACTTATATATATAGACTCGCTCACCTAATAATCCTCCACACAACCCCAACCCCCACCCAACTACCATTACAAACACTTTTATCTACCCTTTACCACTCTATCAAACCTTTTACTAAGAGAGAGTACAAATTTCCCCAACTCGCTCTTAATCCTATAAACTTTATACAAATCTTTACTAAATTCCTCCTCGACACTACACCCAAAAAAAAAACATAATATATAGATATAATTAGTACCCCCCCACCATCCTCCATCACAATTCTCTACCACTCTCATAACCCACATTAATCCCTCCTATAATATCTTAACTCACTCTCGCTCCACACTCTCTCACCTCTCTCACTCCTAACAATCAACAATTATTATTAAAACCTAATACCAACCAAAACCCCCCAATTCTCACTCCCCCTATCTCACCAACCCTATTCAAAACATACCTTATTCTTTCCATTAATAATTAAAATTCTTAACATCCGACGCACTCGGCAAATTAATAATTTTCACCTTCTAATCCTACTTACACATACACACTTCACCCCTATCTACATACACACTATTCGATAGATGTATTTTTTTTCCCTTCCATTACCAACAAACTTTCATCTTATATACTCGACTCTCGCACATTTTTTTATTATTGTGTTCGATTCTCCCCAGCTCTCCAAAACCGCGGCACGCGGCATCTCTCGCATACACATTTCCACACATTTACCTGTGTGACGCACCCACTATTCCTCCACACTCTCATAACACATTAACCCTTGTGTGTGTGTGTGTGTGTGCACACGACACCTCGCTAGTCATCAAAAAAAAAAATACTCAAACAATCTCATCAACTAGATAGATAGAGATCATAAACTTAAACCCTTAATAACTCCTCCAAAAACAACACTCATCCATCATTCTACCTCTCTAACTAAAAATATACCTCACACGCTCAAATTTCATCCCTCATAAAAATTAAACTAATACTCAATAATTCTAAACTAAAATATATATGATAGAGAGTAAACTAAATATTATACTCAGCTGATAGAGAAAAAAATTTTACAACAATCAATAATTTAAATCCTCCTTCTAACCTAAAACAACTACTTACCTCAAACATTAGATCTCTCACATTAAATAAAACTCTCGCCCTATTCTACATCTCCCATCCATCATAATATTACTTCCATCCCTAAAATACCAACTATCATTCACTCAAAACCCCCAACTCCACTCTCTCCAAAACAATTATCAATACCTTCATCACACCAACGACACCCCTCCACGCTCTCTAAACTCCCATATTAAAATATACAATAACTCCTAAAAAAAATTTCCCCATACATCAAAACATATACATATTACACTCGCTCCCACTCCTCCCGCCCCAACTATATAAATCAACAAATCCCTTCATAGATAGAGAGACAAATCCCATCTCATATCACACCTTCTCTTCTTTTATGTGTGAGATGTGTGATAAATCTATACATTTTATTACCAAATACATTACATTTAATACCTAGATTACTTTATTGTCCAAAAACTAACACCGCACACCTAGCAGATATAGCAAATTACACACACACTCCTCTCTCTCTCACCTCACTCGCATCAAACATCTTATTCATACCTAAACCCTCCTCGATAGATGCCACTCAAGTGTTGTGTTTTCATATCTAATACCCCCAAAAAACCACATTTCCAACATTAACCAACCCACTAAACACTCGCACACAATCGCGCTAAATAAAATTAATAGATAGAGATACAAACTTTACACACACACCACACCTTCAAAAACATTAATATAGATATGCTCACCACACCTCCCCACCTCTAACCCCTACATATATTTTTATACAAAAATATATACTTCTCTCTCTACTCCCTTCTCACTCATCTCTCTCACCTATTACACCACCCCTATACTACACTCTCTCAATACCACTCTATATAAACCACCATATCCTCCTCCCCCACCTAACTCAACAATAAACCAATCCTACTCACTACAAACTACATACAAATCTCACCAAACAAACCCACACACTCGCTCACTCAAATCCATCCCCATCCATCGACACATTACTATCACGCTCTCGCTCACCCACCCTATCACCACCTTCAAACTTCCAACATCACCACACTCTCTCTCACTCTCACACCAGAGATAGAGAGACCGCACCCTCACATAATAGATATATAGAGATATCCCTACACCCCTAACAACTCCCTTAATCTCCATCATAATTCTAGCTACACACTCCCCTACTCTTCCTTAACCCCACAATATTTTAAAACATAAAACCCTATACCCCATATAACAAAACCTTACCACAAATAATCCCAACACACCCTTACCTCTCACAAAACCTTTCAAAAAAAATATCCCACCCCCCCATACAAACACATAACCATAATAATCCCCCCACTCAAACACTCAAAACCACCTCTTCACTAATCAAATCACCCCCCCTCCTTCCATATCACAAACCTAATACCCATAACCATATATCCACACTAAAACATTCCCAAAACATATATTCCTCACATCTTCAATAAACACCCACAACCCTCCACATCCCCTCTCTCCACTCTATTCCCAACTCTCTCACCCACACACACACACTCACCATAAATACCACTATCTCACACTCCCCCCCCCCTCCTTCACCACAAAATCTCTCAAACACCATCCCCCCCCCCACTCACAACAAACATAACCCAAACACACCCCATCCCCCCCCACCCCTCTCCACACAGACTCCCCTCACACAACCTAAAAACACCCCACCACCACACACACCCCACACCCACTCTCTACACCATCACCAACCCCTCACCCCTTCCATACACAACCCACCACCACTCCTCTCTCTCCCAACACCCACACACACACACACACAGATAACTTATCATACACCTCAATCCCCCATCACATCACTCCCCACAAATCTCCCCCCACTCCTCCCACCTCCAAAATCATACACATCCCAACATACCCATACCCCTCACTCTCTCACTCACCTCATCCTCCCTTCCATTTCTTATAATCACCCAACATACCACTCATTTCTTCACTTTATAGAGCTCTCTCGCTCTGTGTACTCACTCACTCTCAGAGAAAATAATAACACCTCTCCCCTCACAACATATACAAAAAAATACCCTAATCATAATACACCAACACCTTCCCACATTAAATACAATAAACTACACAATCCCACCTACATAAAAAAAGAGAGAGATCCTCGCTCGCGCTCACTGTGTGTATAGTACTATGTGTGTTGTGTCTCTCACTCACACAGAAACCTTGAAGAATGATCCATGTCAATTCAAGCTTGACAAATTAGGATTGAGCTCTAACTTATGTTCCACTGCCTTTCCGACCTATTCAGCCCTGGATTACATCCCTCACCATTACCTCTTGTGTACATACACCTGTTAACCCTGGCACCCGCCCCGAAAGGCTCATCAACGCTAAATAGAATTTTCTCTCTACCGCTATCCCACTGCAACAAATGTGATCTCTCTTGCTAATCATTATAAAGGTACTTTATACTAAAATAACTCATTCCGCTCTCTACTCTCACATCTCTCTCTCCCGCGACATAGCGCATCACTGGACAACGCTACATCTCCCCCCCCAACAACGCGCAAGAGATGTGTGCCGCCACACAGTTTATCCTTAGAAGCCTAAGCCACTCCCGAGCGGGGCCCCCCCTACGATAGCCTCATACTTTGGTGGCTAATCATTCTATCAGCGCAGCGTGTGTGTGCCTCTCACGCACTCCCTCCCCTGATCAGAGGGAAAAGGGATACCTGTGAGCGGTGTGTAGATATACTTGACTTTTCCCTAGTTGTGTTAGGGGATAATGTAAGCTACTCCAAAGAAAGGCTTAGTGATGCTTGTAGTGTTAATTAGCTCTGGCGCACTAAGGTCGGCATACTATGAAATGGGGGGGGGCCCTTTTGAGCCTGAGTCTGGCTTATTTTCAGCCCGACATCAGACGCAGCCCCATTTGCAATAGTGAAAAGCCTCCCGTATGCCAGTCACAGGCACATTACAGAGCACCCGCGGTATTTTGTAATACGCCTGATTTTGGGGATGGTGCGGGAGGTGGCACGCACTAGAAACGTACGAAGCTATAAATTTATAGTTTCTATGGCAAATTCTAAGGCATTACGTGCTGGATACAGGTATTACAACTTTCAAAGTGGGTTTACTGAGCAGAAATGTCATCTTAGTGCTGAATGCGACTGTTTATAACCCGCAGTAGAGCAGGTTTATAAATCAGCCGCATTGTATGCTTTTATAATGCAAATTAAACTTGGTGTTTAAACGGCAAATTTCATACGTGCCGCCCTAAATTGTCAGAAAACTACATCTGGTTCCCTTGAGGTCAGGGTCTGATAGAAGGAAATAGTCCCCAGACAGAAGGCACTACAAGTTTATCAGCATTTGACACTTTAGTTTTATCTAAGACAAAAAAATCTGACCTTAGATGTTAAAAAGTAAATTGATTGAAACCCATTACTTCTATGGGGAATGTACTCAGTAAACTAATATCCGACTCAATATTCGGCACATTGAACGATGCATCATTTGCAGAAAAACATTTGTGTAAAAAACTAAAAATGTGAATGAGTCAACACATACTACTGTCTGTCGACCTCTAGTTTTCAGAGTGTTAATAAATAATGATTAATCAAAAGTTACAAAACATGTTCATTATTTCACTTTTAGAGAGTTACACATATAAAAGATCTTTATGCAAAATAGTTTATGGCAGACTCTGTGCCTTGTGCAATAAAAGTTTTTTTTATTAGGAAGAAGACACATTGTAACAGATGTTCTTTGTAAATGAAATAGTTTGATAGTAACATTACTCATTAGCATACATGGGAACAAGCACAAATCGCCTCTCTTCGTTTTGTTGATTATCGCAAAATTGGAGTTTACCGTGAAAACCAAATGTAATTAAATAAGATCGCTTATTTACATAGATATGTGGATAAGCTAGGAGGAAATATCACTGTAGAGAATAACAAATAATTTCAGTTTTAATGATATCTGTAAGAACAGACAATCCTACTGGCAACATTTGAATATACATTTTAGGAACCTTCTGTATAGCATGTCATTGTGCTGTAAATATGATCCTATTAATCCAGCAGGTGGCAAGGTACGATAGAAGTATCTGGGGCCCTACATCAGACTTGTTATCCAATGTTGGACTTGGATACCTGGGACCCACCAGTGAAGTTGATATTTGGGGCCCACCAGCAAAGATGATTCTTGGGGCTCACCAGTGGAGATGATTATTGGGCCCAGCAATGAAGTTGATACCTGGGGCTCACCAGTGGAGATGATTCTTGGGGCCCACTCTACAGCTACCATACATAACTATACATACTGCACATAACTCTTGCTTTCTGCCTCTCTTTGCCTTTCTCCCTGAAAAGCAGCCACAGGCCTGGCATGCCCAGAGGACCATAGAGGTTTTCCTCTCCTTTTTTGTGGGCACCCCAAGTTTAGATCTAGAACTAAGTGACAAAGGGTCACAGTCTAACAGCTTAGATTTTTCAGTCACCGTTACTGTGGCATCTAAGAGGTTAGATAGACAGTAATTGCAGATGGGTGTCAAGCATATAACACAGCTGGCATGTATGGAATTAGCTCATCTCCTGAGCTCCCTCCACTCACCTTCTTGACTTCATGACATACATGTAAATTAAATGTTGGGATTGGCTTAAAGGGCCAACACTTTCAATCCTAACCTTTCTTACCTTAGGTCTCTTTACTATATAGGTAAAAAAAGTTTAGTGCTAATAGTGGCATAAGGTAAGTCAACTAATAGAAGGTGTAAACTTAGACTAGACAGTCTACCAATGGGTCAGATTTATTAACTCTATAACAAAGGTGCTGCATTTTAAGACTGTCTAGTTTATGTTTGTACTAAGAATAAATTTGCCACGATTTTTTTTCACAGTTTTTGACACAATCTATGACAAAAATCCCTGCTAAATCTGATGCAGATGGAAATACTATATGGTCCTATAAAATCTCACTTTACAAATCTATGCCCCACAGATCCACAACTCCGCCATATATCTAGGTGCTTTTATACATGCCAAATTGCACCATCTTTGTACAATGTAGACAAATACTGTGAAGCAAACACTCACATGTTTAACTATGATTATTTTCATCTATGTGACCAAAAACCACAGCAGAACATATGATGTCTCTAGATGTTTTTTGCCCATTTGGCACAAATGGTTTCCATGCTGATTGATACTTACTAATTGCATGAATTTTTACAGAAGGGCAGAGTCCATTTAAACCTTAATTATAGAATAATAACCATTGTTATATTGCTGGCTCTGGAACAGTAAACACCATCTCACCAGGTGCAGTACTTTACATACTTGCAGAATATTTTATGCAAAAAAGAACGCAACAAGCACTACATTGGTAATAGAGAGCCACAGCTGGCAATGAAGCAGTCACTAAACTCCTTTAGTGGAGAACTAATTGGAGTCTGTGCTACAGAGAACAAACAAGAATAGTCCCACTAGTCTAGTTAAGAAAATCCCTTTATACATACTAAAAAAAATTAAAGGAAATCCCTAGTTTCCCCTCCTAGTAACCAGATCGTGTGCAGTGCCAGGGCCTATATATCGTGCAGAATTCTCAAGGACAGTTTAACTGTACCTTGCCATATGGGATTATGCAAAGCAATCTTTTGTACCTTTTTGATGTACTTTTCTGATATTGCCTTTGCTGTCATGTTTGTTTACACCACTTCAAAGCTTCTCACTGATCAAAACACATTCCTAGGGCTAGGGACATGTGTACCATGCTGGGAATCCTTATTTATTTGAGCTTCATAAAGCTGCATTACATATAATAAAAATGACCATACAGTATATTTACTTTTGCCTTTCAAAGCACATTTCATCAGAATATCAATTTACCAGAAAACTATGCTTTGATTTGGAAATATACTGTACATGAAATGAATGATTTCCTATATGTTTTATAAGACTTTCATTTAATAAAAACTGATGCTTTGGAATATAATAGCCTATGCTACTGAGGATGCAGTGATTTCCATGCTGTGTACTATATGTGAATACAGATTCCATCAAACAGAATATGAATTTTACAGTAAAATTTTACTTTGAAATAAAGTATTTATTATGTTTTATAAGAATTTTATTCAATAAAAACTGAGGCTTTAGAGTGTTATATACTTTGCTATTGAAGATGCACTGATTTTCATACTGTGCATTGTATGAGAAGGGGAACAAATCATACTATCATGGAGACAGGATGAACAACTGGCATTGGCTAATTTGGTACAGAATGCATACACAACATTAGTCCCCATAAACAGGTAAAATATGAGTGGGGACCCAATACAAACAGAAATTGTCTTCTGGTGGGCACAGCATTAGTAGCATAGGCTTATGTCCAGGGATGCCAACAAATCCTGTCAAATTGATAAAAAGGGCCCACAGAAGATAGGAACAGGGCAGTATTGGCAGTAATCCAATAGGGGCCTTCCTTGAGGCTGTCTGTAGTATAACAACCATTTCCACTGCTTTGTTTTCCCAAAAAGAAACCAAATTTTAGAGCTGCACATTGTTTGTGTGAATCACCCCTCACAACATAGGCAAAAGATTGAAGGATCGGCTAAAAAAAATCATGGGAGTCAAATGAAACCTTCCCCAACAATGTTGACTAGAATACTGCCTTAGAAGGGTTTCTAGGACATCCACCTAATGAAAGAATCCTGTGCTATTCATATGGTGCCCAGCAGAAGACGATTGCTGTTTCTTTTGGGCACCCCTTTGTATCCCTGTTGTTTCACTACTGTGTGCTCTTGGTTCTCCAATCCATTCATCATATCAGTATCTGCCTATTTTGTAAAACATATGCTTTGACAACAGTCAAGCATCTAAAATCAATGTATATAGATAAGTTATTTGCATTGTTATTCTATGGTGTAATATCATACCTCCCAACCATCTCAATTTCAACAGGACATTCCTGATTGGGCAACAATGTCCCACTATCCCGGGACAGCTGGGAGGAATCCTGATTTTCACCTGTATGTCCCATGGATCCAGGACATATGCCCTGAATCCCCCAAACCACGCTGCTGAAACAGTGAGTACAGACTTGACGGCTTTCAAGGCATCTGCTATGACAGCCGGCATCTGTAGCAGAGCAGTGTCGCCAGGGAAGTGTCAAAAGAGGCTCTCTGGATGTCACTGGCTGCAGGGCGGACGATACAGTATAGTTCCAGCAGTGGCGAGCACAGCATAGGGAGTTAAATGACCCCTGGTGCATTGGGTACTTGGGTAATAGTGACAGAGGTTTAGTTTCAGCCTTGTGGTGATGAAAAATACTGCTGGCTGATGCCAAGTCCCAGTGATCATAATAAAGAGGCATCTGTCAGGTGCCTCAATTTCTAAAACCAGAATAAAATGCTAAAAAAGCCCCACAGAAACAAAAGAAAAAATCAACATTTTATTTGAAGAAACACTCGCGGACACCAGCCCTTGCTGACCATTTTACTAAAGAAATAGATGCAATTCTGATCCGACGTAGACCAACGAATGCAATAGTCAGGGCCGTTCCTAGGGGCGCGGCTCCGCTCACCTGAGTGGGGGGTCGCGACCGCTCGCCCCGCCCGCACGGAGAATCGCCCCTGACTCTACGCGACTGTCTTATAATAGTCGCGCAGAGCCAGCAGCTGATAGTGCAGGGAGGAGGCGGGACCGATCGATCCCGTCCCGCCTCCTCCCCTGTATCAGCATCACAGGGTGCGCACAGCTTTCACTGCACCCCCTGCGACGCTGGGATCTGCTCGGTCGGCAGCTCTGCCGCCGAGGAGATCCCTGGGAGCAGCTCCGGGCGGGACGCGCGGACCGAGGTGAGTACTTTTTTGTTATTTTATATTTAGTTACAGGGGGCATGTACTGGCTACAGGGGGGCATAACTGGCTACAGGGGGGGCTTCTACTGGCTACAGGGTGGCATCAAATGGCTACAGGGGTGCATCAGTGGCTACAAGGGGGGCATCAGTGGCTACAAGGGGGCATCAAATGGCTACAAGGGCGGCATCAGTGGCTACAGGGGGGCATCACTGGCTACAGGGGGGCATCACTGGCTACAGGGGGCATCACTGGCTACAAGGGGGGCATCACTGGCTACAGGGGGGGCATCACTGGCTACAGGGGGCATCACTGGCTACAAGGGGGGCATCACTGGCTACAGGGGGCATAAATGGCTACAGGGGGGCATCAACTGGCTACAGGGGGCATCACTGGCTACAGGGGGCACTGGCTACAGGGGACACTGGCTACAGGGGGCTATCTACCTGGCTATAGGGGCTACTACGTGGCTACGGGTGCATATTACATGGCTACCATATGAGGTGCTATAGATGGGGAGTTTGTAAGAGATAGGAATTTGGTTGGGGAAAGTGCTGATAAATTGAGGAGTCTTAAGATATTTGTTTTGTAAATTTTACAGTGAAGAGTCGGGAGTAGTCGTCATGGCGTCTGGGACAGATGGAGAAGAAGAGGAAAGAGAACACTCTTCAGAGACGTCTCCTGTGAGTCACTAGATATAATTTTAAACTGTAATCATTTATATGTCTGCGAGCCTGTGTACAGCGGGTATCCAGTACTGTATGGTCACTGTATGCTGGTATATTGGTTTGTAGTTTAATGGTTTTTTACTCAGTATGGTCAGTTTGTATTATTCAGTCACTATTTGGTGGTGATATGTGGTCATGGTGTGGTGGTATTATTCGGTCACTGTGTGGTTTGGTGATATGTGGTTTTGGGGATTTGGTTTTGTGTTATTTGTTAACTGTATGACTTATTTAGTAGTTTTATAAGTAGAAAGTTGTGTTAAAGCTTTTTGTATATTTTGATTTGGTTTATGTTGATTCAATGTGTCTCATTATGTTACTGGATGGGGGGGGGGAGGGGAATTTCTTCACCTCGCCCTGAGTGAAATTTAGCCTAGGAACTGCCCTGGCAATAGTATTAGTATTAAACTCTATCCCCAGCACCCCTGAAGATCATGACTGTAACTGATCAGCAGGGGATGCAGAGAATGGAGTACAGGTCACAGCCGCACCACAATCGCCAGAGGGTTGGTTTTCTATTTCCTCCCAGGAGATTGTGCCTGTAAGCTGTAGCTGTACCTCCCCGCACACCTCTGTGGCCTAGTGCCAACACAAAATACACTCCTCACTACCACCTATCGACCCATAACCCCCTACTCCACCTATCACTCCATAGAGAGTTTGTACAGAGGTGGGAACAGCTAGAGAGGTGCTGGAAAAGTGAGGAGTCTAAGATGTTTGTGTTTTCTGCCGGGAGAAGTGCATGGCAATCTGGAACAAATGGAGAAAGGAACAGTATAGTGGTATTATTTTGTTTATTGTTTGTGTATATGTTACTATGTCATTCAAGCATGCCCAGATTAGCCTAGCTATATAAAACATAAAAGTTGAAATTTCATGGCATTTTTAGGATTTTCTGTAAACCGTTGTGTTTCAGACTGGGAGCTGTATATGAAAGACAATTGTAATTGAAGAATTAATTCCATCTTGAATGTTATGTTATTCCTTCCTCAACAGGAAGGAATGGCATAATATTAATCTTATTAATGCCATCACTTCCTAACTGGTGGAAATTCAGAACTTAAATGCTGGCTGTTTAACCACTTGGATGCAGCGGTAACCTCAACCATGGTATCTAAGCTGTTAGAAGGGGTGCTATTTGTTTGCCTTAACATCCAGAAGCCTAAGGAAGGTCATCAGCCATGACTGTACTTCAATTACACCCTATTATAGATCAATTAAATTACTAGATACTGTAGTATGTAAGTACTGCAATATACCGTATGTTCAAATTAACATAATTGCTATTGCCATGTCAATAAAGTCCAATCTAATATAGTATTATGTTATTAGTCCATTGACAAATCTTATGCCAAAATTGTGTTTTTTTTTGGTTGGTTCACCTCCCAAAAATTGCAATTATAAATTATTTAAATGTTGCATATACCCCAAATCAGTACCAATAAAGACTACACTTATCCTCATACCTATCCCCACAACAAATGAGGCCTCATCCATTTCAAACGACAGAAAAAAAAATTATTGGTCTCCGAAACAGACTTGAAGCTTGTATCTATTAATACAGCCAGTCATCATTTCAGTAACCTCAAAAGCTTTTGAAAATTTACTGTAGTTTGTCTCACTTTTTAAAAAGTTATTTTCCACCAAGTCCTTTGTAAAGTTGGCCCCTGAAAAAGTTGATTGAATCCTAAGTTATAAGCTGTTGTCATACACAATTGGTATGGTAACATGCAATGCATTCGGGGACACCGTGTCACCTGCTAAGTTAGTGATTGGCAGCTCCAGTGGAGGTTTATTTTGTCATATTCAATAACATTGTTCTCTGTTGTGCACCTTCAGTAGCAAGGATCATCTTTTGTACAGAATTTTTATTTATTATAAATGGAGAGGTTAGACAGTAAACGGTCATCTGTTACTCCCAAAAGCCTATGGATAAAGTGACTGTCATCCTGAGTTACAGGAAGGAAAGTGAGGCACTATTCTATTTTTGTTCTGTTTTTTTTTAATCATGGGAATATCATAAAAGAATTGTATCTTATATACTCAAATTATCAGAGTTAAAATCTACATAATAGACATATATCATATAGTAAACATACAGTGATATGGTACTCATCACTTTAATGTATTTCATTCATTTTCCTGTTTTCTTTTGCACTTCGGTTATTAAAATAAGGACTTGTCTTATCCAGTGAGCAGTAGTTGTAATCATATTTAAATCCACAGAGCACAAAACCTTTTCAACCTAGACATCTAAAGAAAGCGGGAAACAATGGCTTATGACGCTGCGGCTGACATGTATCTACTGATCCTACGGCTTAAGACAGAGCTTGGATCAAATCAAATTTGCAGGCAACATGACTACACACATTCCAGTCTGAATAAATTCTACTGATTAAAGTACACTAGAAATCCACTTGAGTGGATAGTAGCCATAGTAGAAATAATTCCTGTCAGAAAGACATGGAATTGTCCTGAGCACTGATCCTCAGTGTAAGTAATAACTTTTTGCTCAGTTACAACCCTCTGAAAGCATAATGCAGAAAACAGTATGAACGTGTTGTGACAATGACAAATGGCTGGATACAAACAGAAGCGGGATTTACAACTAGAATAATGGGCCCCATTTTATTATGTTATTACTCTTTTTTGAACTGTATAAATTGTGTAGATACAGAGTCCTATAATATAGATTCCCATTTATATTTGTGCAAATTACATGAGCAGCATACTTCACAGTGGATAATAGAGCCAGATAGCCATGTGAAATGCAGATTCCTGGCAGCTCCGCTATCAACCTGTCAATGGAAACAGACAGTTTACAAGGTACTATTTACTGCTGACATACCTGCAGTCTTGCAAGCTAATTATCAGAAGGCTCCCATTGTAAAAGGAAGAGTTCCCAATAATCATGATTTATTGGGGAATTACTGCTTGTGCAAAGATAAACATGACCTTTACAGATTACAAGTCAAGACTCAATATGGTCTGTTCAGTCATCTAAAAGTCGACCTGTCAGGTCCAAATATACTGGGTTTTTCGAACCTAAAAACATAAAAAAAAAATTATTTGGCAGGATTGGGTTTAGTCAGAGGCCTCCAGGGGCAGTATATTGTTGTAACTGGCATAGTATAATCCTGGACAAGGAATTTCTGTGCCACATGCAAATAGGGTGAATAGCGCCTTTTCTCCCCAGGAAAAATTCAAATCCCTGGTCCTGATCTGATGCACGCTCCAGCTAGGGATAATAGGAAGAGCAACACAATCATTTTGGAGGTGCAGTATTCATGACATGTTATCTTTATTCTGCAGATCAGTATAATTCCAATGCTCTTGTTTTTTATTTTATTTGTTTTGCAGAGCCATTTTGTAACTTTTTTATTTTCTGTTGCTTGTTTTTTTGTGGACTGAAATGTGGTTTTCATTGATACCATTTTTTGGATACCTATGACTTCTTGATCTCTTTTTATTCCAATTTTTGGTGAGGCACCACCCAGGATACATAAGGTTAAATATTAATAGACCAGACTTTTACAGATGGGGCAATACCAAATTTAAATATTGAACGTTTTTCATTGGTTTTTTTTTTATTTGTAAAATTAAGAAAGGGAAAGAGTTTTAAACTTTAATATTTTTTTTTTACTTCAACATTTTTTTAATTGTAATTTTAGTCCCCAAAGGGCACTTGACCATGAATAGATGCAAATGTACACTATTATGCAATACTATTATACTGTAGAATAGTGTGCTGGCATTTTAGTCCCTCTTGGGTACTTTATAATTAAAGTGTGTAAACACTTGTATACTATTCTTTAATACTCATATATGGAGATATATCTACTTACAGCTCCCTATTACACCCTGTAGGATTAATAAGGGCGCAAGATGAATGGGCCCCGAAAAGGCTTCTAAGATCTCTGGCTGCCATGACTGCCGGTTGGCACCCTAAAATTGCATCGTGGGAGAGAGTGCCTTATAAATGCCAAGATGCTGGAGTTGTGTTAACCACAGCATCTAAGAAGATTAATGACCGAATCAGAGTTATTTCTGGTCCCAGGCACTGAAGGCAGATGCTAGCTGTAACTAACAGTGGTCAAAACGATTTCCCATTTATTGATAGGCAGGTAGTGTCCCAAACAAACCTTTTAGTTACGATGGCGACACAAGGAAACAAAAACGAAAGCCTTTTTTTTTTTTTTTTTTTAAAAAAGGACTTCTGCTAACTGCCTACCCATAATCCTGATAAAAAAAACAAAATTCCCAAAAAATTAGTCCCTCTCTAAAACCACATGACCACCAACAATACTCTCCGAACCACACGTTCTCTGCGTGTGGAGCTGAAGTCACTTTCTCCATTCCTTCCTATGAGACTAAGACCGAGCATCTCATCAACATAATGATGTGAAATAAGTGAATTCTTGCACACAAAAAGACCTTTTGGGATTTGGACGCCCCCAAAAAGGGGGTACGTGCGTAAAATAGGGGATCCAAGCTGAGGATAAAGGAAAACAGAATAAGCAACTCAGTAGTTTTATTACGTTTGGGAACTTAATGCTAAACAAATGGGGGAAAGGGGCATTAAAAACTTTTGGGGTGCATCTTGAAGTTGGGAATGTTTAAATGAAATTAATTTGGAAGCTTAGGCCAGGCTCAGAGTGTTGTACATGCTGCACTTTTACCTATTCACAGTTTTTACTAAAGCAAGCTGAGGAAAGCATAATGATGTTGTTAATCATGGAGAAATCTCAAGTTTTTCTTTGGTGAAAGGCACTACTTTCTCGGAATATACACCTGGTGTCCAGCAAAGTGGGAAAGGCAGTTCTGCCTGTCCTTACACCAATGAGCCTGCATGGAATTCTTGCTAACAGCTAGTGGTTGAATTAAATTATTACAAAATATGTCCCTAAAGGTATGTTCAGACAGTGTATTGCAGAATGCAGGTAATGCCCGCAATACGCTTCAGAGCCACTGTTGATAGTACACGCTGGCCAGCGCATACTTTCAATGCAAGGCAGCTCTCTGCCTCATATACTTTTCTATTTCTCAGTGTCTAATATATGCCTGTAAAAAGAAGTGACCTGTCACTTTTTTCAGACATTGCTTCTATTTAAGAACTAAATCCCGTTCGGAGCTGTTTAGCGAATAATCCGTGGTTTTATATGTAATAGAACTGACATCTACTCTTAATAATAACAACGTGTCAGTTTCATTTTTTAACAAACAGACAATAGTAACAATAAAATATATATCATAACAATATAAAAAGTATTTCTACGCGTTACGTGTGCACACCTGGCACGCTTCCTGAGGAGTCCATAGAAAATTTATGGAGGGAGTTGAAGCTCTGAGTTGCCATGTGACAGCCTCAAAATCTTAATGATTTAGAGATGATCTACAAAGAAGAGCAGACCAAAATTCCTCCTGACATGTGTGCAAACTCATCATCAACTACAAAACACGTCTGACTGCTGTGCTTGCCAACAAGGGTTTTGTCACCAAGTACTGAGTCTTGTTTGCCAGAGGGATCAAATACTTATTTTTCATTGCAAAATGCAAATAAATTTATACAATTTATACAATGTGATTTTCTAGATTTTATTTTTGATATTCTATCTCTCAATGTTAAAATTAACCGACCCTTCAAAAGCACTAATATGTCACTCCAAGATAATAAAAAGTGAAGATCAATACTTTAAGCAGATAACTAAAACAGATAAAGCAAGTTCTTACATACACAAGTAAGAAGAAGTTGCTAGAAGCTGAAAATAACTTTTTTTCTGTAGAGAATGGGAGATTCTTCAGTGTCCTCTACAGTGTGGGCTGGCAAGAGATGACTGAATGACAGTGGCATCAAAACTGCCATAAAATATTGCAATGCAACCTTATACTGTCGAATGCACCTCTCCCCCCCACCTTGATTTGATCAAGGATTGCTGCTTGATTGTCATGGCAATAACCTGTCATGAAGGTCCCCAGGTCCACCATGATTCAGGGTGTAACAGAAGATGACAGAACGACCATATTCTGCCGTACATAAGTAATCCAGTATATAGTACTAGTGATTAAATAATTACATGTTCAAATCCTGTTGGGGGACTAGAAATTACAGAAAAAAAACATATCTATTTTTTGAAAATGTAAAAAGTAAAAAAAATTTACCTTTCATCTTACAGTCAAACAAGCAATAAAAACATATTAACACAATTATTATCACTGTATTCATAGAAGTCTAAAATACTATATAATATTATGTTATCTACTTATTTATCCAGCAAGGTGAAAATTGCAACTTTTTGGCCACCCAACTTCCAAGAAAAAATATTATAAAAAGTGATTTAGGGTATGTTCACATGGTGTGTTGCACTCGTTTTTGGATCTGTTTATAGATACGTGCTTGGATCCGTGTTTCGGACCCTAAATGAACCCAAACACACTTCTAACGATGTGCAGTGTGATTACGTTGCTTTCAATGTAAAACACAGATCGGCGTTCAGACGAGTGATCGCCAATGCGTGTTTACATTCGACTTTGGGATCCGTTCAGAGAATTGACATGTCAAGTCTTGATCCGTTTGACGCAGCAGACGCCCTATTTAAAACTATAGGGTGTGTGTCTGCTGCATCAAAAACTAATCCAAACACGCACTTGCATGTTGTATCCATGCTGGATGTGATTTACGCAGAGCTTTTAAAAGCATTTTTTGGATCCAAAACAGATCCAAAAACGGATCCAACGCTCCGTGTGAACATATCCTTAAAGTTACATATAACAAATACAGTAACAAGAAAAAAACTCCCCACAATAAAGCTAACCACACAAAAAACACACAAAAACAGCCTTTTACATAGGAGAGAAATACATAAAAAAAAGTTATCAGTCGCAAAATATGGGGATATAACTGAATTTAAGCAGAAAGTTTATTGTTGATTTTTTTTTAAATAACACCACAAAAAATATACATATATTTGGTATCACCAGCATTTTATTGACCCACAGCAAATAATCAATATCACTCATACCGCATGTGAACTCCATAAAAACAAAGGGCCACATGTATGAAAACTGTCTAAAACTCTCTTTGTTGCCTATAGCAACTAATTAGAGCGCCCCTCTGATTTTTCCAGAGCTCTATATGAAGTGAAAGGGGCGCTCTGGTTGATTGCTATGGGCAAAAAAGTGAGTTTTAGACCTAGACAGTTTTCATACATGTGGCCCAAACTGTCCAATTATTATGCAATTGTATTTTTTTATCTCACAGCAAACAAATATCAACATCAGGGTCTCAAAAGCCTATCACAGAAAAATTATAACCCCAAATATAAAAACATCAAAGCTTTATTTCAATTGGTTAAAACTTAAATATAACACGCTATTCCCTTATTTCCAAAAACTAAATTAATTACATACAGATAGTCCACGCCATGATGGAAGAGCGCTCTTCCATCATGGCGTAGACTATCTGCATGTATCTGAGAGACTGACTCCCCTGATGAACCTGATTTGGGGAAACGCGTCGGGAGACTAGGGAGACTATATAATTTTTTCTGAAATCTCTCTGTTGTGTATACCCATTTGCCCTAATTTAGTATATACTAGTGTTATCTAGGGTGTAAGCCGTACATGTGGGGCCGCCCTTATCGGGGCGACAACTCCATAAAGGCATCTCTTAGGGCTTAAATAGGGTACTTATAGGGGCAGTTTACTTATTATATCAAAGGACCAGTTTCGGGTAAAAAGTGGAAGTATCCAATTCCTTTGGACTATATCGGTGCAGGATTGGTGAATATCTCCTTTTGGAAGCTAAGTATACTCCCTCTTTTTTTCTTACATTTAATTAATTTAGTTTTTGGAAATAAGGGAATAGTGTGTTATATTTAAGTTTTAACCAATTGAAATAAAGCTTTGATGTTTTTATATTTGGAATTGTATTTTTTTCCCATTCAACCCCACATTGAATTTTTCTCGTCTCCCCAGTGTTTTATAAAGCAAATTAAAGGATAGGTAGATGAAGACCATTACTAAACACATTTCTTGGTTGATTATGCATTGGTCTGAAGGTCAAAAATATTTTATCTGGTTACCGACCATGTCTCTCCAACTCTACCTGCTTTCTCTTTTATCTTTCATTGCTCTAAGCTACCGTCAGTCAATCAGTTGGACCATGGTGAGTCACCTCCTGCTGAGTCTTATCTCTACCAACAGATTTTGTTTACTTAACTTAGTAAAAAAGCTTTCACTGTTTAGAGCTTTGCACCTTTGTCTAATATACTTTATAAATCTCCTACATATAACAGGATCAGCTAGGAACAGCAGGGTGGATATGCAATCCACTGCTATAGACAGCCTGACCAGGAAGTATAAGTCAACAGCTGGCTGTGGCTCTGTGAACTGCATGGTGAGAAAACCCCTTTAAATGTGAACATTTCAGAATTAAACTTTTCCTACAAGCTATCATATAGCTATGCTAACAAAAAATAAAAAAGGTACGCTCTTGGAAATTGGGGATGAAAAAAACCTAACCAAAACAATAAAAATAGGCCTGTTATGAAGAGTTTAACTTACATAGGAGTAACTGTGGGCCCTTTATTCCTTAGGACCTTAGCCACTACCCTAATCCCTGAATGGTCACACCGTTCCCAGTCAAGTATACTACCTTGACTGTAATGTTAGTCTTTCACAGCCTGTTTTCAGTAATATAGCACCTATTAAGGAAATCTGTCATATATTCACATGACAGGCTTAGCAATAACTACCACAGTAGGATAAATCCGTATATGTATAATGCATTATTTTGTCACTTCAGGTTATTTATATGAAAACAACTTACCAAAGATACATTTAAAGGTGTTATCAACTGGTCTCAAAGGAAAAGCATGCAGCGAAGTTGTTTTCTCTCAATTTACTGAAGCGAATAACCAATAATATATTGGTTTATAACTCCTATCTTTTCAGGGGTAAAATGGAAATAAGGATAAAAATAAGTGTGCTGATAGCATACATTCAAAATTTCTGTAGCTAAAATAACTCAGCATTATAAGCATACTGCTCTATCATACAATAAAAACCACCAGCATCCAAAAGAGCTCATTGTGTTCTGCCATGGTTTCTGTTGTTTTGATGTGAAGAATAGTACTGCATGCAAATATTGTTGAATTTAAAACATGTTGCAGCCTCCAAAGCAAATGTGAACAGAGTCTAAGAGCTTGTCCCCACGGCTCGGGTTTGCGGCCCTTTTTTAAGGCGGTTTGCGGTTTTGCAGACAGTTTGACAAACCAGCCACAAACGAGCACAATGGGCTCTTATGGAAAACCTGTTCAGTAGTCACTACTACACGGGTTTTCCGCCTGGCGGTTTTTCCGCCCGTGGGCCGCCCGAAGGACTTTGAGCATGCACATTCTTCCATCAGGTTTTCGGACGGAATATGTGCAAGTGAATGTGAAGTGGAGGGATTTTCTCCGCTCATCGCGGACAAAAGCCGTCCCCCCGCGGCCGTGTGCACGGCACACAAACCAGACAGATACCGGTCGGATAAACCGACTGGTATTTGTCCATTGCCGAGTAAGCTGACTCTAATTATCATCAAACAAACTATTAATTTTTCTCTACTTACCTGTCTAATGTATTGAACTTTTCTAAATCATGGAATTTTTCCAACCTCTCAGTAATGTGTAATATTTTTAGAATGCTTTTCTCATCTAGTCAATAATCAATAAATTATGTGTAAAATTACCCCTTAGATAAGTTTGTACATGGTTGATTTAGTAGATGGATTGTAAGTATTGAACAGCTCTTCCAGAATAATGTTGATTCGGCCTAGGAAATGAATTACAGGGTTTTTACATTTGTTGATGAATTCAATTTAATGTAATAATAAATTGTAATTATTATGGTAAGCCATGCATCCTAACATAATTATCACAATTATCTTAGAGGAATAAAGCCATTGAACCGAATCAAATTATTTAGTGCACAAAAGAAATCTAGAAAAAAAAGATTCTTGCTTTTGTTTATTACTTGTAAAAGAATATATTTATATTATCTGGATAATGATTCATAGGCAATTCGAAGATCTGTAAATACATTTTGTGATAACTAACCTACTATTTTTTCTTTACAATAAGAGACACTAAGCATAATATGATAGCTTTTCTTAATCTATTAGCTTCAAAAGGACCTATTACTTATGTGGTTTAGTTAAAATTGATTTTATGTTTCATTAAATACACAATTAATGTTAAATTATTGGTAACTTGCACACTCTGCCCAGATCTTTATTGTTCTTTTTAATGTAAGTATAACTAAACATCTAGTAGGCTGGAAAAAACAGGAACTTATGGTGGCCATCTTGGTTTTACTGGATTTTCTATTTAAAAATAATATTTTTTAGGGACATTTTTAACTCTATGATCAGTCTGTGATTCTGATTACTATGTAAACACAGGCTGATTTACATTCTATGTATAAATACAGCAGGTGTAAAGATCATACATGCTAACTATCCCAAAATGTCTGGGGGACTCCCAGGAAAAGGTTTGTCCTCCAGGGATCCCGAAAGAGTTAGCAAGTATTCCAGACGCCATAAATTTACACCGCTCAGATGGTGCAATAACCAAAGTTCAGAGCTAGCACTGATCCTGGCCTTTAACCCCATAGATGCTGCCGTCAATAGCAACTGTGGCATTTAGATGGCTGACAGAGGGATCCCCACAATGGTTTCCATAGTCACATAATGACGCCAGGTCTGCATGCACAGAAGAATATTAGGCCCTGCTAGGGTAAGTGTCTGATAAATTTCCCGTCACAGGTATAATACATAGGCATATGATAATTATATTATAAAAGTGAGCCTAAATAAAGTATGCAAAAAGCCTAAAAATACTTAAAAAATATAAATCCCTGCTTTCCCCCCCAAAAACGTAGTTTTGTAAAAATAAAATGAAGCTAAAAAAATTTACATACTGTATATACACGAGTACAAGCCGACCTGAATATAAGCCAAGGCACCTAATTTTGCCACAAAAAACTGGGAAAACTTATTGACTTGAGTATAAGCCTAGCAGCGGCTACTTGTGAATTTCAAAGATAAAAATGGATACCAATATAATCACATAGGCAGGTATAGGCAGTTTACTTACCCCATAGGCAAGTATAGGCAAGTATATGTCCCCCATAGGCAGGTATATGTCCCAAATAGGCAGGTATAGGCAGGGTTTTAAAAAAATACAAGACTAACCTTTCCCCGCTGCTCCGATGGGCTCCGTTTTCTGGCACAGGCAGCGTGATGTCGTGAGGCCGCGCAGGCAGCGTAATGATACAGCACGCTGCCTGTGCCTGAAACTCCGGATAGCTGCAAGCTGCAGCCTTCTGGAGTACTACTTCGGAGCAGGGAGCACTCACTCTCTGCTCTGCAATAGTGTCTTCAGCTGTATGCTCTAACAGAAAGTCGCATACAGCTGAAGAGTTCCCTGCCAGCACCCGGTCCATGGCAGTGCCTGGACGCTGAAGGGTAACTTGAGATACAGCTGTATGCACTCCCAGAGGAGTCGCATACAGCTGAAGAGATCGCCGCCGGCACCTGGGCCATTGCAACGCTCGGATTCAGACGGTGACTCGAGTATATGCTGAGGAAGGCTTTTTCAGCACATTTTTTGTGCTGAAAAACTTGGCTTATACTCGAGTATATACGGTAATTAGATGGTTACACCATAACCATTCAATCTATAAAATGATCATGTTATTTGAAAAAAATTATCAAAAATACTTATGTGTTCCAAAATGTACTACTTTGGCACACATAAGAGTTTTTGATCATTTTCTTATTTTGTCTTGTAAGGCTCTATAAAATAGCAACTTATCCATCAAATGAAAAGCCCTTACACAGCTCCACTGTTAGAAAATTAAAAAGCTTTTAAGTGGCAAATATGATTTATGAATGAGAGTAGGGGCCTGTAAAAAGAGATGTGACCTGTAGAAGGGGTGTGGGCTGTAAACATGGTGTGTCTTGTAAAAAACATTCTCCCTAAAGATTATCTACATAAGTTGACAAGTATAATAAGGCTGTGGGCTGGGGAAAACAAGTCTCAAAGGCGCACTAGTCCTCAGACCTAGTAGCATTTAAACAGCTTTTACAAGAAAATACTGATTCAAATTAGAGAAAACCATATGCACAAGCCCAGCATCTCCTTTTCTTTACTATGCTGGCCTTGGATTGGGTGGGCCCTCTACTACATAAGAAGACACTAGTGTTATAAATGGCACATGGTAATGGGGGGAGCCTTTTGTAGATTTAGCATTAAGACCCAGGGGCTTTAAGTTATTCCTCTGGTTGGTACTGTTGCATTGCAGTGTTGGGGTCCTGGGTTCAAATCCCACCAAAGACAATATATGCATGGAGTTTTTATGTTCTTCCTGTGTGTGTGTAGGTTTCTTCTGGGTACTCAGTTTTACTCCTCACGCCTAAAAATATACTTAAAGGTTAGTTTGTAAGTTAGATTATGATCCCAAATGGGAACACAGACCAATGTACAGTAAATAACGATATTGTATTATAACAAAGTTCTATAAGGGAACAAAATAAATAAACTAAATCAAATATTCTAGATTAAGCTCATGCTTGTTGGGAGACTCTTGGAAAGAGGGACAATCTATTGGACTCCTGGGAGTGCTCGCACATTTCCTGAGCGCTGCACAGAAAATAGTCTCTCCTCATTCCTGCACTTCTATCCACTTCCATAAGCTACCACTGGCAATGTTTTGGCAAAGAATGTTGTCTACAGGTGCCCCCTGGAGTGTAAGGAACTGTGGGAATGGGAAGAAGTGATGACTGCCCATATTAAGCCCTATACAAACATAATATGTGCGTATGTCGGGGAAAAAATAGCATAAGAGAGACTGCACCTCTGTGTATATGTTAACTGCACAATTCATTGCAAACTCTGTTTTTACTCTAGCCTTTTTATTTTAATCAGATTTTATTTTATAATGAAAATGAAATGGTAAGTATTGGAATACAGTATGTCCCAACCCCCAGGTGAGAAGGAATTGTATTAAGTATCTGAAGTAGAAAGAGGCTTATTGGATACATGTAATACAATCCCTAGGACCCAGGGGCCTCAATAGAGATTATGATTTACAACGTTCCTGCTAAACATCTGCTAGCTTATTTTAATACACCTTGTTTTCTCTCTAGGCATGCTAAATAACTCAGGCAACATTTAGCTGAAGATTCCTGATCATCTCTGCCAGATTGCTTCTTGCATTTCACATTTTAGTGCTGTTTCTACTTTCTTTCTAACTCGTTTTGTCCTTACTTTTCCCTTTTCTGGAGATCATCTCTTTATTGTTTTTACCCCTCTTGTTTTAGTGTAACCAGACCTAGTCTATTCAGATATACATACATGGGTTCTTTACAAAACATTAAAGGGGTTGTCTCATCTCAAAGTTTTATAGGATGAATGAATGAAATAATGCTGCTTTGCTCTGTCATTTCCTGGTCAAGCTGTCTGTAATTAGCATATGAGCTCCGTGTATTCAGACTTCTGCTAATTAGACAAATCTCATGCTGTCAGGATCAGGGAAGCTTCTGAGTTAAAGTAAACAGCAGTAATTACTGGATTTTGTCTGAAGGATCAGATAACAAACAAGCTCTCACTGTCTGGAGTTCTGTGATGCACGACATGTGTGATGACGTCACTCCCTGCTATCAGATAGAAGAAACAGCACGGCAGAAGAAGTACACAGGTCGGTCACATGGGGAACCAGAGAGAGCACAGAAGGTGATTAAAATCACTTGTAGCTCCTTAACAAAAAAAATAAATTAACAACACAATATATTTGGAATACATCTTTTTTTAGTGTTCCCAACATGCTGAAAGCTAATCTTTGTAGCGAGACAACCCCTTTAATTCACTGCACAATCTGCTTTAGTTATAGACGTTTTACTATTTACATTTCCTACTTGGTCCAATTTAATGCCAGTATATGGCTAGGTCCACACAACAGAGGACAAAATACTTATCTGATTATAATCAGAATCCATTCAATATTTTACACTTGGCTTTTGTCCCTTTTTTTGCCGTGGTTTCCGACGGTCCTATTCAATTGAACTGTACTATAATCCGCTGTTTTCAAGTGGAATACGGGGGATAATAGAACATATTCTAAGTTTTTTGAGCCAATTTTCTGATTTGAAATCCAACCTCAGAAAATCAGCTTGGTTTTTCTGTTGAGGTCTATGGGGATGATTTACAGTCAGATTTATGCAGATTCTAAATACTGTATCTGCTTAAAAATCTGACAGTAAATCACTGCTGTGTAAACATAGCCTTATTTTGTATATTCTTCTTTTATTTGTCATTATTCCATCATTCCAGTATAGTGCTTATTTAATTGGCACTCTATAATACTGTCATGGCCATTGATAATGTAATTCAATCACATGACTGCTTTCACCACAAAGTGTTTCCCCTTAATTTTTCCTCCTTATCTTAACTCCACCTGTGTTTTAGATGCATTCAACGACATTACAGGACAAAAAGCAATCATATGAATCCAACACATGATCGCTTCTGGTCCAACCTTCCTTCATATTCTACACCATTTCCATTTACTTAGCTCTACCTTCTGATCTATGTCAGACTTCATTGACTTGCTCCTGGCATCTAGATTAAAAAGCTTTCTTTACCTATTAAACATATTACTGATATGCGTTATTGTTTTACTAGTGTAAGTTACACTTCTGATGTTATATTAGAGTGAAATTAGTCTTGGGCTACATGTTTCTTGTTACCTTAGTGTGTAATTTGATGATCACATTATTTTTACCATAGGACCCAAGAGTCTATGCTCTCCATTTGGTTACAGTTTACATCTGACTATTTTTCTTCAATACAGTTGAATCCCTACCATGACTTTTTACCATAATTTCAATACTTTTAATATTTTTCTTGTTTCCCTATTGTTTCATTTAACAGAAAAAATATACAACACATACTTTGAAAATAGAATATGAAAAGCGCTGATTTGAATATATTTTCATGTACTTAGGTATATGACTTGTACTTTTACATGCACCTAGGTTCATGTATTGGATATTTAATTGATAATGACATATGTTAGGTTTAAAAATAGTTTTTTTCATACGTTCTTATGGCTATTTATTGTAAGCATCATTAATCAATTTCTTTGGTATAGTATATTTTTCTGTAGAAAAAGTCTGGTAAAGATTACACATAAGTGTAGGTGTTTTATGCTAGTAAATAAAATACTTTTATATTTAGCAAATATAAAGAGTGGCTAGCTTTCGTACTACATTGTTATTAGGTATACTCCTATATGTATGTAGGCAGTGTATTTTAATCATTATTTTGGGTTACATACAATGTATTGTATACCTTTTTATTTGGATTATTTTTCATTTTTCCATAATTTTTGTGGAGGACAGAAAAAAAACTGAAATTGTATTTTAGGTTTTGTTTTTTACAGCATTCACCACATTGTATAAATGGCATCCTCTACTTTATCCTGCAGGCTGCTACAATTATGATAATACCAGGTGTCTCTATATATTTTTTATGTTTACTACCTTTGCACAGTAAAAACACTTTTTTACAACAATCATTTGTTTTTGTTTCACTGCATTTCAAGAGCCATGTTCTTTTTATTTTTCAATATAGCTTCAAAGGTGTTTCTTTTTTAAAGGTGTCTGTTTTTTGTGGTATGATTTGAAGCACATGACTATCACTTTTTATTCCATTTTGTGGCATCTTTTTTTTTTTTTTTTAATCTGTTAATCATGTTTGGGTCATAACAGACACTAATGCCAATTATGCACAGTTTTCATTTTTTAAAAATATTTTTGCCATAATCTAGGACTAAAAGGAAAAAAATGTTTTTGCTTTGGAAACTGACATACATACGTGGCGACACAAGGCTCTCAGTTGCCAAAGTAACCCATTAGTACCCTGCAAATGTTTTGCAGGAGTGTAGATGGGGTGAGTAAGGAGTGCCCTTTCTTTATCTAAGGGTTTAAATGGCTAGTATCAGAGTTATTTCTTACCCTTGCTGCTAGGAAGAGGGTTGTCTATATAGTACAGTTGGCATCTGCAACTGATGGCGCAGGTAACAGCTACTGCATCATATTATCAGATCAAAATGGAGGAAATGCATTAAATGAGAAGGGATTAACTTTCACTTCCGTGAGGTCGAATATACAACTGCAGTTTTTGTGCAGTTTTAGCATAGTTTTTTGGGACAAACACAAGAGTGAATAAAAGAAGAAGTTTATCTTTAGCTTATCTTAGTTTGGCTAAAAAGACTGTACTAAAACCTTCCTAAAAACTCATTTATGAATTCATCCTAATAGCTTCTGTCAATCCATAAGTAAGATGATAATAATAATAATAATAATCTTTATTTATTTAGTGCCAACATATTCCGCAGCACTTTACAATATAGAGGGTAAACATACAGACATTACACATTAAAAGAACTTACAGATGAGACACAAGGTGTGAGGACCCTGCTCGCGAGAGCTTACAATCTATTATGGTGTTTGGGTGAGACAATGGGTTAAGAAGTGCTCAGTTTACAATGGTCCAGCCTTGTTTCATAAATATGGGGTGGTTTACATAAAAATTGGGTGAACCTGCCACCATGATAGTACATCTATATACAGATAAGTGACTGTGAGTGCCCTAGTGTAGGGAGTGACAGAAGTGTGTGTGATAGAAGGTGGGGTTTAACAATTAGGGATCTTTGTAGGCCTGTCTAAGAAGATGTATTTTCAGGACACTCTTAACTTAAAACTATGAAGGTTAGGATTGTGCCTGATGGTACGTGGTAGGATGTTCCAGAGAATTGGTGCAGCACATGTGAAATCTTGAAGACGGGCATGAGAGATTCGGATGATTGTGGTCTGCAGTTTAATATTCATAGCAGAGTGGAGAGAGCAGGTAGGGTGGTAGACAGATGAGGGAGGAGAAGTAGGGGGGTGCAACGCTGTGGAGAGCTTTATTGGTGAGTGTGATGAGTTTATATTGTATCCTGTACTGAATAGGCAGCCAGTGCAGTGAGTGACACAGGGTAGAGGCATCAGTATAGCGGCTGAAAAGAAAGATGACCCTGGCTGCTGCATTCAGGACAGATTGGAGAGGGGAGAGTTTGCAGAGTGGGAGACTAATAAGCAAGGAGTTACAGTAGTCAAGACAAGAAAAAATAAGAGCTACAATGAGAGTTTGAGTTGTTTCCACAGTGAGAAAAGGACGGATTCTGGAGATGTTCTTGAGGTTTATATCATACAGGGAAAGATGCATATAGGATAAGCATGTGGGCATAAAAATCACCATCCACAGTTTTGGTCCTAGTAGCATTTAAACACCTATTTGTACATATTAATAATAAAGTCAGAAAACCCATTATATTCCTAATTTTAGCATCCCCATTCTTCTATGTTGCACTCATACTAGATAAAACACCTAATCGCTATAAGTGCAGCAACTTACAATTTTGTCTAATGACACTATTGCTTTATATCTATCTTTATATTTACAAAGTAAGACAGGAAGGATTTGTTTCTCAGTATTAACCCAGAAACTACCCATCACTTCTCATCTTGTATGGTGAACGCCAGATCGACAGAAACTGCAGACAGTGACTTATAGAAACAGCCAGTAATCAAGTGGTAATTAGTTTAGCAGTGTGTAGCAAAACTAAAGAAAAGTCCATATGCTACAAAGTAAAATAAAATTACAAATACTCTTTTGCAAGCAAAAGCAAATTATTCCTTGTTGAGGCAGAGAATACTGAAATTACTTGCTCACCCTGCAGAAAATAATGGCAATTTATAATCCGTTTTGGAACAACAATAACAGAAAGGATTATAGTTGTAAGATTACATTAAAGCCTTAGCTAGAATACATTCTTATGAGTGCATACAGTGCTAGGAAGACTTATTTTACTTAACAAAATGAAAAGTCACATCTAATTAGTGTGAACTGAGATGTACACTTTACAATCTGTCTGATTTATTCCTGTTGCATCCTTCCTTCACAATTCATGTTTTTAGCATTTTTTCTTTTTCATTTCACTGAATTCCATTATAATAAAAAAAACAAAAAAACATATATATATATATATATATATATATATATATTTATTTATTTATTTATTTATATTTAGATATTACATATACTTTTTGGCACTGTTGCACTTCAGATTTGTGCAGTCTGAATTAAAATATTTGGTTTAAACTACCTGAATTGTAAATTAGCCAACCTAATTAAGTAAAGGGTTTTGACACAAGTGCGGAACATGTCCATCACTTGCAGTGCCTCCTAAAGAGTCGGCCGCGCTTGTGCAGTCACTCTCCATTATATTCTATGGGATTTCTAAGTACAGCCAAGCGATGCATTTGGCTCTGCTCACAACTCCCATAGAACAGTATGGAGAGTCGTGCCCAAGCATGACCGACTCTCCAGTCTGCACGGAGAGATTCGAGGGCCTGATCCCAAGATAGGTGCGGGTCCCAGAGTTGGGACCCGCACCTATCAGACAATGATGGCATATCCTAACGATATGCCATCATTGTCTATGGTGGCAAAACCCCTTTAAGGTTAGGGATTTTAGGAATTTTAAGGGATATCTCACCTTTAATTGTTGCCATGAGTCCTGCATTGCTCTTTTCCATGTGTCGCTTCTTTTGTCTTTACTCCCAATGTCCCTGTTTGATGTCACTTTTGGTTTTTACTAGATAACCCCCTATTATTGGGAACCTTACATCGGACAAGATACATGGAGTCCAAAATTACATCTAACATCACTAATGCAAGTTTCAAGATTTAGGGGTAACGAAAAAAAATGGAAATCAAACTGTTTGTTTGCACCAGAAGTGACACCACAGCGGCAGTAACAAGAGGCCTTCAGTGATACTTAAAGGTAGAAAAACCTAAAACACCCTAAAAATTCTAAACCTAACTTAGAGTTAAAGTTATGGTTAGCATGTGGAATAGAGATAAACATAGGAATAGGATAAAACAAAAAAAAAAAAATTAATTTGCGATTTTCTGAACCTGAATGTTTGGTTGAACAGTACAGGACCCTTTTTGAGCAACACTACTTTTTGGTCATTCCTTGTAGCTTTGAAAGTTGTAGCAGTTCATAATTTTTATTACATACTTCCCTCATTTTCAAAACCATCTTGAGAGAGATTTGTGCCCAGCGGAATCTTTTAACAAACTGTGCCCCTTTCACATATCACACCCTGTTTTTTATATGCCACACCTCTTTTTTAGAAACATTCTCATAAATCATACTTGTAATTAAAAAATGCTTTACAAAAAAATTGCGTTTTTATGTCAGAATATTTTTAAAAAATTATTTTCGATTGTTGGAGTTGTGTGAGAAAGTGTTTTTTTAATATGTTCCAAATTTTTTATTTAATTTAATGTACTTTTTTTTCCCCACCAGACTTTGATTGTTTAACTGCAATTGTAATCTACAGTAATACATTAATGTATTGTGTCGATTTATGCTTGTGACAGGGAGACCATGTCTCTGGGCAGGGGCCAATAGGTTTTGTACATGGCAGACCGAGAGATGATTATTTGGCCTCTGGCTGTCATGACAATCATTGATACCCTGCAATTGAGTCACAATGGAGCTGATGGGTTACAGAGCAAGCTTCCTTCCTCTGTCAACCACCTTGATTCCAGGGCTGCTATTGACCATGGTAATTAGGAGGTTAAACAGTAGGGATCTAAGCTAGTTCTGATCTTACCTGTTGCATGAGGAGCTTGGCTATACATTTTTTGTTGGTTCCCACTGTGGATTGTGCAGGCACAGATTCTGAGCCACACCATCCAAGCGACACCCAGGAGATGTGCCAGATGTCTGGATGCAAATAATTATGTGTAAATGCTCCCTTGCTCATAACATAAATATTAAGTTATGACTAAATTTGACATTAGAATCAAGTGTAAGTTTCAGCTATATTTCTCACTCTGCTACCTGCTTCTGACCTCTGACACTGACATGAGACCTCTAATGCTGACATGAGACTCTGAAAACAGCCACCTTTACGTCTTTGTGGATAAAGTTATGTGGTGGGCTGAACCTTATCTGTTAATTAATCACAAACTGCATGTGCTGAAAGTAACAAATTAAAAACTAGGTAAACACTAAATACTGAGAACAATACATACTGGGAGTGGTAAGGACTTTTTTCTCCTGTTTTCAGGATACAATTTGTATTGAACACTATACATTCCATCTCCTGGTGAACCCTAACCAGATCTTAAAAGTCAGTCAGGGATCAGAATCAGATATCAGCATAAATTATCAGAGTCGGGTATCAAATGACAGCATCAGAGTTCACAGTCACACCCCAGTGTTAGAGGTCAGATGTCAGTGTCAGGTCTGGTTCACATCAGCATTGGAGGTTCCTTAAATAACATCAGTCGCAAGTCGAGAATGACAAAAAAGTAGCACTAGTTGCGCTACGTTTTCTGTCAAAGCGACAGACACTATTGTGGAAACCCGGCACAGCCATTGTAGTCAATGTGATCCAGCTATATGTAAAAGTCAGGGTCATAGTGAGAAATGCTGCTGAAACTTGACATGTTTGACTAACTGTGACAGTATACATGAGAGATATCAGACAGCATTATATATACATCAGCATTATATAGAAACATCAATCTGTTCTGAGAGATGAGCTTAATAGCTCCATCATCTCCCTGGCTGCTGACTGGAACAGCTCTATAAAAGTAATCCTACAGAGAAGTGTACAATATGTGTGTCACAATGTATATATGTGTGTGTAAGTGAATATATATATATATATATATATATATATATATATATATATATATATATATATAGTAAGGGGGTAAGCTTGGTGGTACAGCGAAGTCCCAGGGCAAATGGAGACACAGACAGCCTTGTAGCAGAAGCCCGGTTCTTGTCCGGCGTTTATTGTGCGAATGGCAGCCAAAACGTATATGTCAATACAAATAGTACACAAAATAAACTCCTGCTCGTCCGAGCGCTAACTAAACAAAAGTAATCCTTACTACTGTCTTGTAGCTTGGAGCTTGTGGTGTAGCCTCTCAGGCCCAACTTCCTGGCCTGTAACTGCAGACACACCCACAGTCAGCTGACTAGCTGACTTATACAGCCAGACGAAACCCTGGCACTGGAACATGGGGGAGCAGCCACCCACCCAACTCTTTGACTGCTCCCGGTAAAAGCCGGACCCGGACTAAGCTGTGTTTCCACAGCTAAACTACTTTGATAAACATGTGCCAACCGCCTAATGCAGCTGACACAAACGAAGTGACGGCTTCTACCCCACCGAGGCCAGGTCTCTCGGTGACATGTATTACTCTCGCCATACCTGAGCGAGAACTCTGGGGCCTATGTATACCCCGTTTACCACCTTGCCCTTCGGGGCCTTACTATATATATATATATATATATATATATATATAATCTCACAAAAGTGAGTACACCCCTCACATTTTTGTAAATATTGTTCAATACTGTTCACTGGAAGATAAACATGACACCTCATGGACATGAAATGTCTGAGGAACTGAAAAAAAGAATTATTGCTCTACATTAAGGTGGCCTAGGCTATAAGAAGATTGCCAACAGCCTAAATCCAAGCTGCAGCATGGTGGCCAAGGCCATATAGTGGGTTAGCTAGACAGCTTCCTCTCAGAACAAGCTTTGCCATGATCGACCAAAGAGGTTGAGTGCACGTACTCAGCATCAAATCCAGAGATTGTCTTTTCAATATAGACGTATGAGTGCTGCCAGCATTGCTGCAGAGGTTAAAGGAGTGGGGTGTCAGCCTGTCAGTGCTCAGACCATAATCTGCACACTGCATCAAATTTTTCTGCATTGCAATTGTCCCAGAAGAAAGCATCTGCTAAAGACAAGCAGATTAAACACATGGATTATGACACTTTGCTACAATGTAAAGTAGTCATTGTACAGCTGTAAAATAGTGTAAATTTGGTGTACCATCAAAATCACTTAACACACAGTCATCAATGTCTAAACGGCTGGCAACAAAAGTGAGTACACCGCTAGGTGAAGATGGACAAACTGTGCTCAAGTTGTCAATATTTTATGTGGCCACCACTACAGCTCTGTTAACTCTTTTGGGCATGGAGTTCACTAGTTGCAGTCACTTGAATCCTCCATAGGGACATCACGGAGCTGGTGGATGTTAGAGACTTTGTACTTCTCCACCTTCCATTTGAGGATGCCCCAAAGGGTTTAGGTCTGGAGTCATGCTTGGCCAGTCCAACACATTTACACTCATTTTCGTTGCCAAGGCAGTGGTCATCTTGGAGGTGTTTTTGTAGTCGTTATCATGTTTGAATACTGTCCTGTGGCCTAGTTTCTGAAGGGATAGGATAATATTCTGCTTCAGGATGTCACAGTACATGTTGGCCTTCATGGTTCCCTCAATGAACTGTAGCTCCCCACTGCGTCCGCTTGACAAAGGGGGCGTTCCCCCCGAAACGTAGCGCAGGTAGAATGAGCTGTAGGATGCAGGAGTCGGTTCGCTCTTTACCAAGTATGCACTGAATAGGTGTTTGTAAGCTGCCCGCGGCTACAGAAAAAGGCTGGATTTCTAAGGACTATCCTGTGAAGGTTGCGGTATCGTATATACGCATTTTTAGATTGACTGTTTGTTTGTGGATACACATTAAAGATTGAAGCTTTTGAAAAAGTGTTGCAACTAAAGTTATTGCTTAGACGGCACACACGCTATTACAAGGCACTCAACTTCTGTGGTCAGCCATGGTGAGGCTTGTTCAGAGTGAAACATGTCTTGTTAAACCACTGTATGGTCTTGGCCACTGGCTGCAGCTCAGTTTTAGGCTGTTGACAATCTTCTTATAGCTGAGACCATCTTTATGTGGAGCAACAATTAATTTTTTCAGATCCTCAGACAGTTCTATGCCATGAGGTGCCATGTTGAACTCCCAGTGACCAGTATGAGAGAGTGTGAGAGCGATAACACCAAATTTAACGCACCTGCTCCTCATTTACACCTGAAACCTTGTAACACTAACAAGTGACATGATACCCTGGAAGGAAAATTCAGCACAATTTGTCCATTTTCACTTAGGGGTGCACTCTCTTTTGTTGCCAGTAGCTGTGTGTTGAGTTACTTTGAGGGCACACCAAATTAACACTGTTATAAAAGCTGTACACTGACTACTTTACATTGTAACAAATCATCATATCTTTAGTACTGTCCCTTGAAAAGATATAATACAATATTTACAAAAATGTGAGGGGTGTACTAACTTATGTGAGATATTGTAACTCCAGCAAAAAATGTTTTGTTTTGGAAAATGCAGAGAAGAGTTAAAACCTCATTTAAATTTGTTTTGCTATCTTTGTCCCTGTTTAGACGATTTCACCTCAGTTTCTGTCTCTCATGTGCTGGTTTGGCATGTTGGTACTTGCAGTTCCACAGCTACTAGCTGTGGAACATGGAACTACAAGTGTCAGCATTCCACAACAGCACACTTTAAACACATGTACTAGTCAGCACCCATACAATTACAGTACATGTTCGGTGTGGCTTGCTTACACTTGTAGCTCCACAACTATGAATGCCAGCATATTACACATGTACTAATTGTATGGATCCTGATACAGTACAGTATTGTATTTTACATTGGAGGCAGCCAGTTAGGGTTAGGGGACTGCGAGATCATTAAGAACAGATTTGCCATTCCAGGGCTGATAGCGCCAGACCAGAGTGACGTGAGGGAGAGCTGTTGTGCCGGCCGAAAGACATAGGTTCCTAGCACAATCTGATGTTATTATGGGTCCTGTTATATATTGATATAATAGAAAAATCTGGCACTGGTGTCCAAAAATATTAAGACACACAGTAGTTAATTCCTATTAAAAACATGTTAAGAACATAGAAAAATATATGCTGTTTACACGTTTCAGGCCTCTACATTGGCCCTTAATCATAATTGTGTGTCTTAATATTTTTGGACACCAGTGCCAGATTTTTCTATTATATCAACATTGGACATTTTGCATCTTCAGACGGATGATTTTCCACTGCACCGTGATACATCGAATAAAAAATACGGCCACAAGTTATGCTGTAGCTTAGAAAAGAAGAAGCATAGTACAGGTAAATTAATGTAAAGAGAAAACTGAAGATAGTTGTAAGGAGCTGAAATTAGATGCATGGAACTATGTATCAATATGCACTTGCTGGATTCAAATTTTAACTGAAGCCCTAAAAACATGCTACAAACACCCAAAATGCACAAAAAAAAAGTGCAACACTAGTGCCACACAAAAACAGTGCATTCAGGATACGGTCTATCGTAGACCCATACTTAAATGTAATGGACCCCCACAAACCTAGAATGAAAATATATCCCTGCCGGACCAGAAGGCACCTGCACAGGAATACACGAAACGTATTCTCCCCTACCGAAGCAGAGGGAGAACGAGGTGCTCCCTCACCGAGCCAGAAGACATCTGCATGAGGTCACACAAATGGTCCTACTGCCGAAGCAGATCGAACCTACAAAACTCACACTTGGCGTCATAATGGCCTGCCACACCAAACTTCAACCAAGTGCAAACTAGGTGGCCAACTCCGAAGAGTGACAAATGGTCCTACTGCCGAAGCAGATCGAACCTACAAAACTCACACCTGGCGTCAGAATGGCCTGTCACACCAAACTTTGACCAAGTGCAAACCTGGTGGCCGACTCTGAAGAGTGCCGGGGTTTGCAGGGGAGAAAGGAACCAGAAGGCCACATATTCTTCCCCTAGACGTCAGGAGAGTCCCAAAAGGGTGCCACACTCTTAAATCCTACACACAAAACATGACACATGTGAACACACAGTGACATGAAAAATAAATTAGTGAATGTGCACAGTGAAACACTACCCGGACATCTGGCCGGAAATTCTAAAAATTTGCCTATTTCCTAGCAAGAAGGCTGGGGAATAAGGACGTGCAAATGTGCCGTCACTCAAGTGGGGTCCCACACCCAGTGAGTTCAGGCACCCCAGGGTCGTCAATCCTGGGGCACTTGCAGGATTCAAAGGTTGATTTTTAATTATCATAGTCTACCTATGGTAACTACTCTACATATGAGTAAGCAGAATTTCTCTGCATCTCTTTAGTTTCATTGGCTTTTACTGTCGTCTGTAGAATACTACTGAAGTTTCTCTGCCATGTAATATTATACCATTATTTCAGTTAAGAACACCATAAGCCCTGAAACATTTTCAAGAACTTGTCTTTCAAAGTGCAGTACCCATAAACACAGAGCAGCTGTCCGATCAGAATGTAGCTCTCTAAGCAAATGATTCAGTTGACAGCTGTCAACCTTTAAAGGTATCTAGGATACTGTGAATGTTCCTGTCCCGATATGCTGGTTTGCATTGCTATGAAATGGACATGTTTTCATTCAGGGAATTATTTGCTTTTAGATGAAACTTTTTTGAAAATATCCTCAAAACTATGGTTAACATTAATTATAAATGTAAACATGACACTACAAATTAACTGAAATGCTAAAATACTAAAACAACTTCATTAGCCACTGAGGTTAATACCAATGCGGCTCATACATTTGAAGCCTCTAGAAACTTTTAGCTAAATGGTGTTGCTTATAGGGTAAAGTATTTACTAATAATTTAATCAAGATAAAAAAATGCAGTGGTAAACAACTAACTAAGCTAAAATTATTTTGTATTTATAGATAATTCTTATTATAATAGATTGTATATCTGTGTATAATTAAAGTATTTATCTCACAAAGAATCTATGTACACAGAATCACTATGTGCATAGATACTGTACGACAGTATAGCATGCTATGGAGGCATACATACTCTGCATTTTTGTATTGAGCAGTGTATTAAAGGATGACATCTCTGTAATATAGCATGTAACAGACAATACCACACATATGTTAAATTTGGAGACATGTGGAGTACTGACATACAGAGTTCTATAGTCAGTGTATTACAAACACGTTCCCCACAGATCTGTATACATGACGTGTCACACCTCAACTTTCATGTTCATAAAGTAAACTACTTGTGTTGTGACAAATATGGAGTCATGCTAATTAGGATATTTACTATGAACACACATGAAGACATCAATAGTCACCCCTGTTGACTGCTTTGAACATGCAGTACTCATCTTAGACAATGATTACAACTTAAGGTCACATCACCTTTTCTGATCTAATTATCATGCTCCTTCCATGGTTTCTGGAAATTGTTGCTATGAAGACTGAATTACAATGTCATTATTTGTAATTGCTCAGTGAAAACTTTGATTAAGCAATTCAGCAACTCTTTGTTATTCTCATATGACAGAATTAAGAATTCTAAATGAAATTGTTTGTAATCCCTGTGTCTATGAGACACAATGTTGCAAAGAATTGTGCTTAATACGTTTTGTTTTTATTTCTACAAACATTTAAAATTTTCTGTTTCAAACCAATATAATATTTCTTGTGTGAATAAATTCAGAATACTGTATAATAACGTAAAGAATTAAGTACATGATAGGACGAAGATCTACAACTAATGTTAATTTTTGGAGTACCGTTCATTTGTAGGTAAGCCCTGTCGTGACACTTTTTAATGTGCCAAGGTTTAGGGGTGTCATGGGCATCACACCACATTTATAGAATTAGACAAAATTACGATTCTTTGACACCAAATCTAGGTGCAGAACAGTTTGAACATCCAGACTGGGTTAAAGGTGGCCTATCTGAGCCTGAGTTGTCGTATTGGCACTAGACTGCACCTGTATGTATGAACTCCAGAAGAACAGGTTCATACATTCTGGCACATACCTTAAAGCTATTTAGAGCTGGCCTGTCAGCACCAATGTTCACACATGTCGTCCATTGTTTCTTCACCCCTAACAACCTTGTTCACAAATGGACGTTAATGACAAAACAACAAAAGATTTTGAAAGACACACAACCTTTTATTTTCCATAAATGTGAGGACCTTTTTTTTGCAGGAAGAGTTGTAATTTTCAATGTTAAAATTTAGAACTATATATAATTTATTGATTAGTTTTCAGTAATGTTATTTTAGAGGGAATTAAATAAAAATAACAATTCCACTATTGTCTTTTACAATTTTCCACGATAAAGCTTGTATGTTAGCTTTAATCTACGTCAGTAAAAATGCAGCAATATCAAATATGCATTACATCTCAGATACTTTGGATAGTAAAAACTTTTTCAATGGAAAGAAGTTATTTTTGTATCACAGCATTTTGAGAGTCATCATTTAAAAAAAAAAAATGTCTAAAGTAACTATTGATTGTGGCATCTAAAGGATTACTCTACTGGGATTGTAAATAGCTCTTTACAGCAAGAACTCAGATGTGTTTTAAAGCTGAGCAACTGTTGTAAACTAAATGAAACACTGGTCCGTGCCCACAATAGAATAGAAACATATGATTGATCTATATTATTGAAAGACCCTTCAATACTTGATCATGGAGATCTGATCACCGACTCCCACTTGCTTATGCTAAACTCTACATTAGGGGCCCCGGAAAAACCAGGTTGAAAAGTCTGGAGTGGTTTTGGAGATGTGTCCGATCCATGCACAGCATGGGGGGGGGGGGGGGGGGGGTCGGAAAACTGCCAGATCATTTTTTGGCAGTGTTAATGAATGGGCACTGGGGAAAGGGGAATTTCAGTTTCCCCCCCCAAAGGGGCCCTTTTGTCTTGGGAGCATCCTTATTTGGATGCTGCCATAGGAACGTCCCCAGTGCATTACTAGGAAGAGATGTGCTGCGAAGCTCCGCACCCTTCCTTTTCTCAGTAAAGCACTGAGTGTTCTGAAGAGCACAGAATGCCTGCTGCTCTCCAGAACAGGTAAGTGTATTTCCTGGGGGTGTGAGGGAAGTTTTAGAGGGGAAAGGAAGGAGGGTTAGAGTGGGGATGGAGGAGTTGGAGAGTTGGGGGTTTTATGGTGACAGTGTTTAAATTTGGGTTTGGTTTTGAGGAAAGGGGTGAGGGTCGCATACCTCTAAACATCCCATCATCCACAACAAGCACATAGCTTCCCTCAGTGCCTGCTCTGGGGGATGGGGCCTAGCTTTCCTGGGGAATTAAAAGCCTGTTCAGCATCTGGGAAGGCTGGATGCTGTCCCATCCCCCACAGCAGGTACCCATCCTGATATTTTCAGCCTGCAGCTGCTGGTTTTACCTTGGCTGGTTATGAAAGGAGGGACCGTATGTTGTTTTTTTTTCTTATGCAAAAAATAAAAGTAAAACAATATAGGGTCCCCTCTATTAACACTCCCTGACACCAATTGCATTACAAAAAACCCAGCTGAAAAGAATGTAGTTAGGTTACCTCGAGTTTCTGGTTTATGTAAAATAATAAAACACCACCTCTGAGTCAGACCAGCGCGACTGGTGCGATGTCCAATCACATGGACATAATCAGAGGTGGACAACTACAACAGAGGACAGGCGCTGGCACGGCGTCAGTGCCCTGTGCATGCACACAACAATACAGACCAACCAAAAATGGCGGCGTGCAACTATGAAGACCGGAGACCAATGAGGAAACCAATACCAAAAAGAGGAAAAACACTATATGAATAAATCTAGGAATAACTATAATAATTTTATTGGACAAAACACATAAATACATGAAGAACAATAAATATAAGGCCAGATTAATAAGTGAATAAATAGTTAGATAATTATAGAAACATAGGGACGGTGCATCTATATTGATATACTCATTAGGCATATCACATTAACCCTATGCTTACCAATAGAGTAAGAATAACATAAGGTGCAACAAAAGTGTAAATACAAAGGTGGTTTAACCCATTAGAGAAGTGTAAACAGAAGAAGGGCACATAGTGTGCCAATGAAAAGTGCCAAGTGCAAAAATTGCACAGAAAAATATATAGTGCAAATATGAAAACATAAAAAAGACAATTGTGTATATGTTTAAAAAGCATATACTGTACTAAGAAATACAAATTCTAAAAACCGTGCCAATATACTTATAATAACATACAGGTTGAATAAATAAAAAGCACAAGTCCTCTATCTCCCCTCAGAAGATTGTGCCTGTCAGCTATGGCCTGTATTTCCTCTCCTGCCCCTCCTCACCACCATTTTGTTATGCGACCTAGTGGCAAAAAAAAAATAAAAATTAACCCCCCCACCAAAATACAACACCATGAACCCTCAGCTCAACCTAAAGCCCCTATTGCCAAAAAGCCCCCTCTACCTATCATTCCATGAACCCTCCCCGTCACCAATCATCCCATAGCCCCCTCATCTCCACCTATTATCCCATAGCGCCCTCAACTCAACCTATCACCCCATAACCCCCTCAACTCCACCTAACATTTTTTTGACCCCTCAACTACATCCATAACCCATTTGCCTGCTAACCTGCACCTATCATTACATGACCCCTCCTCCATTCATAACCCCATAGTCCACCCACCTCCACCTATCATTCCATGACACTTCCCCTCTACCTATACCCTCAACTTCACCCATCACTCTATATCCCCCCACCTCCACCTATCACCCCATCAGGAAGTACAGAGGTGGGGAGCAGTTAGGGAGTTGTTAGAAATGAAGGAGTCAAGGTTGTTTGTGTAGTAAATTCTGCAGAGATGAGCTGGAGAAGTTGTTATAATGGTCTGGACCAGATGAAGAAGACAAGGGAAAGAGAATGACCCCCATTAGAGAAGACATTGTTTCTGAGTCCCTAGAAGTAACTGCACTGTAATCTTTTATATGTCTGCAAAGAGCATATGTACAACTGATATCTACCACTATATGGTAACTGTATGGCGGTAGTATTGGTGGTAGTGGTAGTAGTATAATGGTTTATATTCAGGAACAGTAGGAGAGTATTATTCAGTCACTATGTGGTGGTGTTATGTGGTCATAATGCATTGGTATTATTTGATCTTTGTACAGCGGTATTATTGATATTTTTTGTCTTATTCAGTAACAGCATAGTGATAATATTTGCTGCTTGTATTTTGTGGCAACTGTGTGACCATTAATTAGAGGCATCATCCATAGAAAATTGTCTTTAAAGCTATTTACATTTATTTTTGTATGTATAAAATATTATTTGTTATAAATACATCCTGATAGATCTCAGTATTGGCGCTCCTATGTTAGCGCAATTGTGTTTTTTTCCCATTCGAAGCAGCTAGGAAGGGGAAATGCAGCGTGCGTTAGGTTAGGGTTTTCAAATTTTTTCGGTGAGAAGCAAGGGAAGCACCATTACCCCTACTTTCCTAGGGCACCAAAATGCAATGTTCCGCCCCTGTCTACATCGCTACCTAGCTACAGAGAGCTACACTTAATGATGAAACTATGGTTGTGACTGGATAAAGTAATTAAAGTAGGTTTTTGAAATTTTACAATTTTGAAATGTCCTTGTAGCATTATCCAATTAGGGACCTAAAAACTCTCTAGGAATAAAAGCCCTCTCTATTAAGACACAGTGCACACATTGCTTCATTTCTCAAACTCTGGGCAAACCTGCCTCTACATTACCTTTGGTCATGCATGGTTTTGTCTGTGTTATACGAGTCACGTTAAGTTCACGTGTATCAGACTTGCTTTTGATATTCTGTCTATATTTCAGGATTTAAAGGGAACCTGTCACATAGGTTATGCCACCCTTAATGAGGACAGCACAAGCTAGTGACAGACCTGCTGTTTCCAGCACTTTGTCCCTTATTCTGTAAGATGCTGTAGTTTCAGAGTATTTAGTCCTCAAATTTGCAGTTTTCAGCCAGAAAAGAGTCCAGCTTATTCATGAGTAGGTGTTAGCTCCGCTCACTCAATGCTAGCTCTGCCCACACGACAGTTAGGGCTTGTTCACACGGAGTTTACACTCTGTGTTACAAGCGCTTTTAGGATCCGTCTTGGGGTCCGCTCTGTCGGTCCCCAAGACGGATCTAACAATTAGCAGTGACTTTATCACTGCTGTCTATGGCGAACAAGCAGCGGCGTTCACATGAGGGATCGCCGCTGCATGTTTCAAAAGCGCAGCTCTCTCTTGAAAAGAATTGCATGTTAATTCTTTTCAAGACAGACCTGAGCTGCGCTATTGAAACACGCAGCGGCGTGTTCGTCATAGACCTATTCATGAATACACTGGACTCTTTTCTGGCTGAAAACTACCAGATTTGAGCAGTAAATGCTCTGAAACTGCTGCACCTTACAGAATAAGGAACACAGCGCTGGAAACAGCATGTCTGCCACTAGCCTGTGCTGTCCTCATTAAGGGTGGCATAACCCATGTGACAGGTTCCCTTTAAAATTTGTAGTAAAAAAATACAGTAACTGCAATGTAGAAGAAATTTTGTCAATTTATATTGCTGAAACATTGTAGATTTTGCCTTCTGAATTCAATTGAAAGGGCAAAATCCACCCCAAAAAATTTTTTGGTAGATTTTGCTGAAATTACCCATAGAACAAAAGAACACATGACATCCAAGGGAACATGTCTATAGTGCTCTAGTTTTATCTGCACAGCTGGCCTCCAGTGGTGATGATATTTTTTACGACCACATAGCCCCCTCACAGGACTGCAGTGGTCACATAAAATATGACATCATAGCTACAGACTGGCTGTATGAGGAACAGTGGGGGAACTGAAATGTGTTGTATTGAAAGTGCCAGGTCAGGTAAGCAGGCCCAGACTGAGCATAGACCATACCGGGCAGATGCCCGGCGGCAGGGCCGCTAATAGGGCAGTACAAGGGGTACTGCCGTATGGGGCCCGGGCAACAAGGGGGCCCGCGGACCGCCGCGGCCCCTTACTTAGCAGGAGCCGCCGCGGCCCCAGATTTACTTATCATGGCCCGCCCCGTACTTATCAGGGCCCGCACCACACACACCAGCACCCCCCGCCCCGTACACATCAGGGCCTGCCCGCAAACAGCAGGGCCCGCCCCGCGGCCTCCTACCGATCAGGGCCCGCCCCGCGGCCCCGTACGCGCCAGGGCCCGCCAGGCACCCCGCCGGGCCCGCCCCGCGGCCCCGTTCGCATCACGGCCCGCTAGGTATCAGGGCCCGGCGCGGCCCCGTTAACAATAGGCAGCGGCGTGATGAACTATCTTCATCGCGCCCCTGCTTCTACTCGGCCGCCCAGCCTAATAACTAATAGGCTGGGCGGCCGAGGAGCTTCCGGAGCAGCGTCCCTGCGCTGGCGGCGTGGTGACGTCACGCCACCAGTGTTGGGCGGAAGAGAAGGACGCTCGGCCGGGAAGGAGAAATGGTAAGTATTAGTGTTTTTATTTTTATTAAATCTGCCTGAGGGGGGGCTATACCTGCCTGAGGGGGCTATACCTACCTGAGGGGGCTATATACATGCATGAGGGGGGCTATATACCTACCTGAGGTGGCTATATACCTGCATGAGGGGCTATACCTACCTGAGGGGGCTATATACCTGCATGAGGGGGGCTATACCTGCCTGAGGGGGCTATACCTACCTGAGGGGGCTATATACCTGCATGAGGGGGGGCTATACCTACCTGAGGGGGCTATATACCTGCATGAGGGGGGGCTATACCTACCTGAGGGGGCTATATACCTGCATGAGGGGGGGCTATCCCTGCCGGAGGGGGCTATACCTACCTGAGGTGCTATATACTTGCCTGAGGGTAGGCTATAAACTGCCTGAGGGGGATATACCATACGAGGGGGCTATACCTGTCCTGAGGGGGCTAGACCTACCTGAAGGGGCTATATACCTGCATGAGGGGGGCTATACCTACCTGAGGGGGTTATACCTACCTGAGGGTGGGATATACCTGCCTGAGGGGGGCTATACCTGCCTGAGGGGGGCTATACCTGCCTGAGGGGGCTATACCTACCTGAGAGGGGCTATACCTGCCAGAGGGGGGGCTATCTATATACCTGCCAGAGGGGGGGCTATCTATATACCTGCCTGAAAGGACCTAATAGAGGGTCTCTTTATATACCTTTCTGAAGGGACCAATCTCTACCTGCCTGAGGGGGCCTATATATACCGGCCTTACTGAGGAGGCCTATATATACCTACCTAACTGAGGGGGCTATAGAGCTAATTAACTGAGGGGGCATATACACCTATAATTAGCTGCTGAAAAAGTGAGGATTCTTAGATGTGTGTGTTAAATTCTGCAGAGACGAGTCGTGGCCGAGAGAAGTCATCATGGCGGTGTGGGCTGAAAGGAAAAAAAACAAGAGGAAGACGACCACTTCCTCCTGCACTGGTTCCTGATCCAGGCACTGTCAGGTGACATTGGACCTCTGTTGTGTGTCCTGGAAGAGACATTAACTACGGTTAGCGTCAGGACGTCCCGTGAGGTCGTCCCAGCCATATATCTCCTAGGAGCCGGTAAGAGGAACAAACCAGTCACGTCTTACACCGTAGTCAGGTGAGGGGGCACATAGTTTCCTTCTTAACTCTTTCCTTCCTGTCTGGTTTGCCTCCTGCATAACTTTCTGTCCGTCTTTTTACATTTACAGAGAGTTTTGCAGGATGTACGGTTTGGATCACTGGAATGACAATATACTGCAGTACACAAGTATTGTAGTATATTGTATTAGCGATTACTTGTACAAATACCCAGGTGAGACAGGAAAAAAAAAAAGATTTAAAACTACATTAGTTTTAAATATTACCACCCTAAAAAATGTTGGAATAGTGTCTTCGTGACGGTCTCCTCACTTTTGCTATAAAATTGGAATTAAAGTGGAAAAGTCATCTGCTCCCTAAAACGGAAAATCATACAAATAAAAACCCTCACCCCATAACAACTTATCTCTGACACAGCTTAGCTGACATAAGAGGTTATTGGTCTAAGTAAAAAAATATTAAAACACATTAAACTCTCTTTATAAATCTGGTATCAACGGATTTCTACTGACCACAAAATAAAGATTAAGAAGGGCGACATGCATGTCCGGGGCTGCGTCAGAAGTCTGGCGTCTTCTCAACCCGAGATCTAGCGCAGCCCCGTTCTCTATATTTTTAAAACGCACACCAATATCAGGCGCATTACAGAGCACCCACAGCACTTTGTAATGCGCTTGGTTTCGGGGTATAGATTTGTACCTTCACTACAGCAGTTCCAAGCGCATTACTGCTGGAACAGAGAACTTTAAAAGCGGCTTACCTGAGCAAGAATTGTCCTGCACTAGAAGAGGTTCATTGATTCAGGTGCAATCTACACTATTACTATGCGCACAAAAATCGGCGTTTAAACACTATAAATCATACATGTCACCCAATGTGTCATTAATATCAAATAGTAAGTTTCCACAACAATAAACCCCCAGAACGAGGTTATCCCCGTTCACCCTCTTTTTTTTTTTTGTTTGAGGGAGGGGGGGGGGGGGGGGGGGGGGGGGGGGGGGTGAGGCCCAGACACTATGGATGTATGGGGCCCTGAAATTCCTGATGGCGGCCCTGCCCGGCGGGCCGACCTGCTTGTGGGCCGCTTGTGCTGCTCAGTAATAGCAGCGGCCGCATCCTGCATCAGGACTCCACTGGCAGCAGCCGGCAGGTCCTGAGCAGGGCTGTACATCCTTAGCTCCCCCCCCCCCCCCCTACCCCTGTGCTGCCCAGAGTGTGTGGCTCCGCCTCCTGACCTGAGCAGTGTCTCCACAGCGCCTGGCACTTCAAAGACACTCACTCCCGGGCTCCTGCAGAAGCCAGTACAGCTCCTGAGGACGACCTCTGGTGAGTGAGCTGGTCCCACAGGCAGCACTCTGCAGATCACAGAACAACAGGGGGTGAGAAGAGCTGCCAAGGCCAATAATGACCTATATGGAAATCATGGTCTGATCTTTAGTCCCCAGCATCTATATAGATCATTACTGGCCTGGATGAGTGATTTCAGCCCCTATTGCTACACCAGTAATATTACCTCTGTAGGGGCTGCTATGATTTCTGTAGGGAGTAATAATAAGCCCCTGTAGCAGTCATATCAGCCACTATAGGGGCAATATTACTGGGGTGATAATAAGTGTGAAAATTAATCAGCAAAATCTGTCTGCAGCAAAAAAAAAAATGAATTAAAGGGACATTTCAATTTGCTCATTTATGGCTTATCCATAGAACCCACAAGTTGTGCCGTAAATGTCTGATAGACGCAGGTCCAGGCTGGGTCAAGCGACATTTGGCTAGAGTGATTCTTAACGTCAACAGGGTCACACTTTCATCAAAAATAAAATCACCTCAAAATGTGGTTCTGCTGCAATCATGTGAGACTGAGCTTCAGCAGAGAGACGCCATCACCCCTGAGGTGACTACCTGATATTGTCGATGCAGCTTACACTCAGACTATGTGACTTGCGGTAAATGGCTTCCCTGAATTATGACGCTCTGTTCTGGTCTGAATCATTTGCTTTCCTATGACCTGGAGTCTGAATTTACTAGTGCTCTCATAGAGGCTGAAGACAGCTACAGACATGAAGAGCCAAAGAAATCTATGTCTCCACAGCTCAGCTTTTCAGTAATTTTTTCACCGTTTTTCGTTCTCTAAAACCGCTGAAAAAAACACTGAAAACAGATCTCATAGACTTTAATAGTAAAAATGTTTTGTTGTCTCCACAGCGTTTTTGCTGCTGGTCGTTTTTTGTAATAAGGCAGAAAATTTACTATTGAAGTCTATGTAACGGGCTGCACGTTTTTTGGCACACTTTTTGGACGGTTCTGTTGTAAAACATCCCAGGTGTCTTAACAAGGTATATGGATTTTGCATACACTAAAAGCTGCCCAAAACAGTCATAAAAATGTGCCAAAAAAGGCACCAAAAACTGAAAACCACCCAAAAAACTCACCAGAAACCCAGCTGCTTTGGGCAAGAAGTTCAAAGCAATTTTTAAGTTTTGGTTTTTGACGAGTTTTTTTTCCTATTCTGTGTAGACCTAGCCTAAAAAAGAAACATTACGGTTGTTTACAGATGTTATCATGACAATAGGAAAAGATGCCACCTGTAAGTCACAGGATTTATAGTAGAGATGTTGACTGTGGGTTCACACTGCGATAATAGCTACTTTGCAGAATCCATCGAGCTCCCTTTTTTCATGGTTCCCTGATGGATCCCTGCAACGTAGCCATTATCGTAGTGTAAAAGTAAACCCTGGTACTACACATAATATAACAATTCTGGAGCAGCTTTACTAACAACACTGTGATGTGATGTTCCTCTGTTATTCCTCCTGAAAATGTATGATTAAGGCCTACATAGATTTTTTTTCTTTGTGGAGCAAGTAATTGAAATTGAAGAAGTTGGACCACCTTCCTTTTTTAAACTAAATTACGCAGCTGAAGCCCCAAAAAACCCTACAATAAACAATACCTCTGAAACGCTGCTTGTTTCATCGCTGGATGTTACCATTCCTCTTGTAAAAGGATGTGTTCCTACAGTGTTTGATACTGTCAATGATGACTGGACTCTTCCCTTTCACAAGGGGATCGGTAGCAGCCAGTTGTCAATGTATTTATACATTTCCAGGAGGAATAACAGAGGAACTGCAGAATGCAGCATTCTATGAACAGAAGCTCCAGAATTGTTATCTCATGAGTAATACGAGGAGATGGAAATATCAGGGGAGGGGACAGGTCTTGTTTAATTGTAGCATATGCTACCGCTCACTATGTTTAATCAGTGTTATATTTTTTTTGAAGAGTCTGCAGCACCACAGTACTCTGTATGTGTAGAACTGGCATCTGACCACTATAGGGCGGTATTATTGTTTATATGAGTGCTTGTGTAGTATTAATATGTACTTGTCCCTGACGATAAATTAGATGTTTTAATGTTCCACTTTTATTTTCCTTCTTTCTTTGATGGTGCTTTTTATATAAAGAAGTGAAAGGGCCGAGACCAAAAATAGTGAAGTCTGCCACAGCACATATATCCGGCCGCTATTTTCCCTCTTACGGGGGGAGGGGGCCGTCTTGTATGTGGGCTGGTGGGGTTCAAGTGCCAGGGCTGCTTTTCACTCCCAGTCCGGCCCTGCAGGTAAGTATAGAATTTTTTCACTGTTTCATATTGTTTTTTTCTGCAGGAAACTACACAGGCACATCCTTATTAAGGTCTATGAAATATGGTGAACTACAATTAAAAATTAGCAAGCAGAATTCATGAGGTCCCCATAGCTACCACCACCCAATGACAGGAAACTGAAACATCAGCAAAAGTGGTAAATCAATAAGTAAAGGTATAGATAGCAGCACCATGTATCAGAGGAGCAAATTAGAAGTGCAAGAGAGCAGAAAATCACCAACAATGTTCTTGCACCTGAGTGGGTCCCTCAACCCTTCGGCTCCATAACAGCTGCAATGGCATTTGCAGCTACAGTCATTTTAAGCTCTCAGATCTACTTCATTAAGATTTGTCAATATATTATAATCAACTTGCAAAGCACAATTAAACAGATTAGACAGCCCTGCATGAAACACATGTGATGGCTTGTCAAATTAATATGTTGCTATTATAAATGACACAATAGCTGCAGATTCCATACACTGAGGTTGTACAACGTTTCACGTTAATGGTGATGAAGTTTGTATTTCAGTTTATAAGAATTTTCTCATTGTTTGCTTGTCACATGTTCATATTTCATATGAAAGAAATAATCAGGTTATGACAGAGAACAGCTGACTAAAATCAATAAGAAGCCACCCTGTGCTATCTTCTCATCCAGTAGAAATCCATCATTGTCTCAAGGGAGATACATTTCTACTGAGAAGAGATACACTTCTACTGAGAAAGCATAGAAGCATCTTTGAAATCAGGCTGCAAACAACGTCAATGATGATTGATTACAATTATGGGACAAAATGAGCTAGAAATCAAGCTCTGTATGGACCAATGCTTGACTGCGGAAGCAATTTTAAAATCTTGGAGAAATGTTACAAAAGACAGTGTTTACTAAGAGTGAACAAAGAAAAGTAGAACCCTGCAAAATTAGATAAAGAAGATGGCTAGAAACATTAGGCTATGTTCACACGGCATAACTGCAGGACATAATTACGCCCCGCAATTACGCCGGGACGACGGGAGCTCGCACCGACTCCCGCAATACGGGGGAGGGGGGGAGGCAGCCCGGCGGCCCCACAGACGTTCATTACTAGCGGCGTGTATTCGCCGTTAGTAATTGACATGACACTTATCTCCCCGCTCGTTGTATTGTGTGAGCGGGGATAGGAGACGTAATCCATAGCTCTCTATGAGAACTGTGGATTACCGTAATTATTGGGACGTATCTCGCCCCATATTTAGCGCAGTACGGCGCTAAATACGGGGCGAGATACATCCCAATTTAAGTCGTTTGAACATAGCCTAAGGCTATGTTTACACGGCTGATTTCAGAACTGATTCACGTCGGATTTCTGACGTAAATACGTTCGGAAATCAGTTGCAAATCAGTTGCAAATAAGTGCCACTAAGTGTGGCACGTATTTGGAACCGATTTCCCGACGGATTCACCATCCCCATTCATTATAGTTGGTGAATCCGTCCGGAAATAATTCACATGCACATTGTTTTTCCGGCCGTTTTGCGGCTGCAATCCGTGGCCACAATCCGGAACGGAAATAAGTGTCGTCTGAACGACAACACGTATTTCTCATCAAAATCAATGTAAAACGGCCAGTTACTTGTTTGTAACTGATTTCGCTACGGATTTGGCTACGGCCGAAATAAGCCGTGTGAACATGGCCTAAGGGGCCGTTCACGCGGCTTATTTCGGCGCGGATTGGCGCCGTACTGCGCGCCGGATTTGCGCTGCAGTACGGCGCCAATCCGTCGCCGTAATTACGGTAATCCACCGTTCTCATAGAGAACAGTGGATTCCGTCGCTCCTACCTGCTCGGCGAATCCGCTGGGCGGGGAGAAAGTCACCTGCACATTATCCAGGCGCAATACGCGCCGTGGATAATGGAAGTCTATGGGGCCGGTGGGCCGCGCCCCCGCCCCGCCCCCGCACCTTATTCAAGACGGATTTGCGAGCGCAATCCGGCTCGCAATTCCGTCTTGAATAAGCCGTGTGAACCGGGGCTAACAGTGCATTGTTTATAAAATAGTGCATTATTATTATTATTTATTTTAGAGCGCCCTTGATTCCAGGCTGCTGTACATTTCAGGCGGGTACATAAATAACATTGGTCAAACAATTAGAAAGTGACAATAAGTGACTAACAACTAGTACAGAGGGAGAGAGGGCCCTACCCGCGAGGGCTTACAATCTACAGGGGAGGGGTGAAGAGACAATTTATGTCACATTGATGAACCATGGAGTACGGAGAGGTAGCACTCTACATTCATTTCAATGGGAATTCCAGAAGTAGGACCCACACCTATCAAATATTTATAGCATATTCTATCCATATGTCATAAATATCTAAGATGGGAAAATCTCTTTAAAAGACCCAAACATAGTCTACTTGTGATTAATAACTACCACACAGAATATTTTTATCCTTTTTAATCATTTCCTGTCATGGTGATTTTTGTTTATTCTTATTTTGTTTATTTTTTCTTCCTCGCCTTTTTCCATCTACATAGCCATATGAAGACTTGTTTTTTGCAGGACAAGTTTGTTTTTTGAAAGTTTTTAGCCCAGAAAAGATTTAATTGGAGCAGAAAGATGGCATGAGGGCCTTCAATAGATCCCTGGCTGAAATAACAATTGTTCATCACCCCAGAATCATGTTGTGTAAAGACAATTGTGTGATAAAAGGGGGGAAAGCTCTAATATAGCTACCTAGATGTTGCAGTCCTTTTAACCACAGCATCTAATGGGGGGCATATATGAAAACTGTCTAGGTCTAAGACTTTCTTTGTTGCCCATAGTAACCAATCACAGCTCCCCTTTAATTGTTCAGAGCACTATATGAAATGTAAGGGGATCTCTGGTTGCTACGGGCAACAAATAAAGTCTTAGACCTAGACATTTTTCATACATAAGGCCCTAAGTGTTTAAAAGGCTCAGATCACAGTTATCTCCGGTCCCAAAGAAGGCATGTGCTAGCAAACCATCTGTAAACAAGCAGCATAGATAACCTGCAGTGTTTATGAAAGTAAGCAAAATCAGAACAGAAAAGTTATTAGCAATAATGTTTATTTACCTTTGCCTACATGTTTAAAATAATTTCTAAAATGGGAATACCTCATTTAACTTTTTTTTGTTTTAGTAATATTGCTAAAATAACAATGTTTTGAACTTTTGACTTTCAGTCTCCATATCCCACCATCCACTGCAGCTTTGAACAGGAGACCAACATCATTTTATAGACGATCATCTTGGCTATCTCATACATAAATTTGACTTGCAATTATTGAGCACATGCTTAGTTATGAAGATTCTTGTGCATTGTTACTGTTTTGATTCTAAAAATTTAAATTTAAATTTTTATTATTTTTGAAGTATTTTGTACATTCACCTTTGGCTTTCAACATTGCCTGAATCCTTCTGGGTTCTCAATCAGATTCAAGCATGTCTCAACCAAAATCTGATCCCAGGTCTCTTCTACAAGTTGGTGCATACTGGTCAACTCACTTGGGCACAAAAACAGCTATTTCTTCAACTCTACCCACAAGTGTTTGATTGGGTTGAGGTCTGGGGACTGTAGGGGCCAATCCAGCAACTCTACTTCATTGTCATTGAACCATTTCTTCGCCAAACTCGACATATACTTTGGGTCGTTGTCTTGCTGGAACACTATGTCGTCCTTTTCATACTCATAGTACTCGAGTATATGAAGTAACTCATCTTGTAGGACACTCACATATAGCTCAGCATTGAGGTCCACATCGATCCTGGGCAAGTATCCAATACCGTTGTCTGTGAAACAACCCTATATAATTACGTTTCCTCCACCAATGACAGTTCTTCAAATTCTTGATCCGTTAGCCCCCTTTTTCCCTGATTCTTCGAGACCCATTTGCACCCATCATCACCCATAGTCTATTGACTTTCAGTTTATCACTCAAAATAACCTGTTTCCAACTGTTTCTAACCTGTTTGCAAACTCGAGCAAACGCTTCTTATGATGATATTAAAATTGAAGCTTCTTCACTTTTATTTGGGCCACCATTCCAGACTTGTGTAATGCTCATTGCACGGTGCTTGATCTCACTATTAAGAAGCATGTGAGCCACCTCTAGTGCCGTGTTTGTCGTGCCAGAACTGATAGACTGTGAAGAGCCAACTTGTTGACTCTAATATTTTGTCTGGACGTCCACATCTTGGCTTTTGAATGGATGGACGGACTTCATTTTGTATACTTCCAGCTGTCAGGGCCTCTCATGAGGCAGTTTGGCAATTTTCTTGGACGAGCGACGCTGATGAGCTGGATGAGGCTGTTTCACTTTTCTAGGAAAATCTTCTTCATTGATGCTCCTCTATTTGAACCAGTGACTTTTCATTTACGAATCATCCTAATATAACACTGAGCCATTAGGGAATGTGAGAACAAGTTGTAATTTGAAGTATATAACAAGAAAAAGATTGTTCCACCACCAGGAGCAAAACAGTAACAATGCAGTTACATGACAAGAATCTGAATCACTAATTATATGCTAAATAGTTGCAGGTCACATTTATGAGATAGTCAAGATAATTGTCTATAAAATTATGGTAGTCTCAATTTCAAAGCTGTAGTGGATGGTGAGGTATGGAGCCTGAAAGTCTAACGTTCAAAACATTGTTACCCTTTTGCTTGTCAGTGTATTACATATTAAAGGCGATATGTATGAGCAGGGCTGCGCCAGTTTTCTGGTGTATTTTGAGGGAAAAAGAATGTATAAACAGGTGCACTCCAAACTTTGGCACAATAAGCCCCTTTTTAATGCACCAATGTCACTTTTTAATGCACCAAAGATTAGGGATGTCCTGGTGACGTGTCACACCACATTCATAAAAGTAGACACATTTATGATTCTGTGACACTAAATCTAGGTGCAGAACAGTTAGAAGAGCCAGACCAGGTTAAAGGTGGTGCCTGAGCCAGACTTGACGTATTGGCATTAGACTGCGCCTGTATGTATGACCAGCAGAAGAATAGGTTCATACATTCTGGGTTATTCTACACTGCCTTAAAGCTATTTAGAACTGGCCTGTCAGCAGTAACAGTCATACGTGTCTCCCAAAATATACAAAATTAAATATACAGAAAATGTGTTTCAACATTTAACCCATTGAAATGCTACTTGTTAAAAAATATCATGAGCTCAAAAAAATTCAGAAAGCTTTTTTAATGAAAAAAATGGAATTCAATATGTTGAAACTGTGGCTTTTTGTCTCTTTTTTTATTGGATTTATTGTGATGTACAGTATAATCCAAGCCTGAATTCTTAAGTATTAAAAAGTCTACCTATCTAGATAGAAATTTTTTAGGCATTGTATGCCAGTTTTTTACATAAATGAGCAATTTTCATTATGAAAAAAATTCAACTTTTACATTTTTATAGTACTCTGTAAGAAAAAGTGGATGGGGGACATAGTCTCCCATGGGCTTCTGTAAGAAAAAGTGGATGGGGGACATAGTCTCCCATGGGCTGACTCATTTATTATAAGAAGAGTGAAGAAATCAGGCGATACCTTTTTCAGGCTAACTAAGTATATTTGATGGTGAGCTTTCGAGAGAACTAGCTCCCTTCTTCAGACATGATGTTATACAAGAAATTGAAAATTCAAAGACTTTTTATACACAAAAGACCTGGAGCTTCAAAGAATCTTAGAATTCTTAAAAATAATAAAATGCAATATAAGTAGAGAAGTCATTTACAACAGGTCAAGCAATCAACTATCTGGAAACTTGTGAGGCGTGACAGAGGGGGTCAGTAATTCTGCGTCTTATCTCGTAGCCATCAGGTCGTGATTTGTGACCATCACAGTTCACACATAGTTTGACATAAAGCTGGCATGAATATTTAGCCCATTTTGCAGAGTCTGAGATTTTTGCATTCATCTAAATTCCCATTCCTTTCTCTCCCTCTGCATCATAAAGTGTCCCATTAAAACCATAATCTTCAGATCTTCAATACAGTGGTCCTCTCTGGAGAAGTGTTGTGCCACTGGAAAATCAGTTCTGCTGTTATTAATAGTGAATCTGTGTGAGTTCATGCGCTGGCTGAGTCTCTGCCCTGTTTCCCCACATAAAGGCCTGTGATGGGACATTGCATACACATAATCAGATACACCACATTGCTAGACCTGCAGGAAAATGTCCCCCTAATTCTGTGCACCTGCTGAGACTGTGGGACAGGTACACTGTCAGCGGTGTGGATGTGCCTGCAGGTCTTGCACCTGTTCTGCACCCTGCCTGCAGAACAGGTGCAAGACCTGCAGACACATCCACACTGCTGACAGTGTACCTGTCCCACAGTCTCAGCAGGTGCACAGAATTAGGGGGACATTTTCCTGCAGGTCTAGCAATGTGGTGTATCTGATCATGTGTGTGCAATGTCCCATCACAGGCCTTTATGTGGGGGAAACAGGACAGAGACTCAGCCAGCGCATGAACTCACACAGATTCACTATTAATAACAGCAGAACTGATCTTCCAGTGGCACAACACTTCTCCAGAGAGGACCACTGTATTGAAGATCTGAAGATTATGGTTTTAATGGGACACTTTAAGACGCAGAGGGAGAGAAAGGAATGGGAATTTAAATTAATGCAAAAATTTCAGACTCTGCAAAATGGGCTAAATATTCATGCCAGCTTTATGTCAAACTATGTGTGAACTGTGATGGTCACAAATCACGACCTGATGGCTACGAGATAAGACGCAGAATTACTGACCCCCTCCGTCACGCCTCACAAGTTTCCAGATAGTTGATTGCTTGACCTGTTGTAAATGACTTCTCTGCTTATATTGCATTTTGTTATTTTTCAGAATTCTAAGATCCTTTGAAGGTCCATGTCTTTTGTGTATAAAAAGTCTTTGAATTTCAATTTCTTGTATAACATCATGTCTGAAGAAGGGAGCTAGTTCTCTCGAAAGCTCACCATCAAATATACTCAGTTAGCCCCAAAAAGGTATCACCTGATTTTTTCACTCTTCTGCTACTTTCTATGCCTAACACGGTACAACATTATACTACTATCATTTATTATAAGTCAGACACAGCTTTATACACAATGTTCCAGAAAAAAAGGAAATGGGCCCTCACCCAAAGAAGCTGCTCATCCTGCCACATGTAAATAGCATTACAAAGCATGTAGTACCGCACTGTATTGTAGAGAGGCGCTATTAGACAGCCAATCACTGCATGTACTTCACTTATTCAGAGATTTTACAAGTAAAACTTTCATGATAACTGGTTGGATCTTCCATCAATCACATGAGCCGCAGATCAGCAGTGTCCGGTTTCAGGTTACAATGTCCCAGGAAAGACCATTGTATGTTTAAAGTATTGTATCCAGAGGACATTGTAACTTCAGGGATCACTCTATAACATATGAAACTGATAAAAAAGGAAACACATTACAATTTAATACCATCTTTAGCCAATTAATTGGCTGGTGTAACCTCATTGTATCCTAGTTAAATGTATTCCAATAACTACAATAACACATAGAAAACTATATGATATTTTGTTGAAGCATTTCCTCTGTGACTGTGTCTTGATGATCGTTAATAAATCTCTCCATACATTTGGAATATATGTTACTAACTAAGCTGTCACTGCATAAAATAGTTGTCTTAGCATTAGTTCTAATTTGGCTGGTAGACACATTTATGCCATTATGTAGCATATACACTGATGTGGAAGTGTCATTTCATGCCAAGAATCACTAACTGCTATTCCTGTATCATTGCATATATCTTTTCTGTTAATAACGATACATGAGCATAAAAGTCAGATTTGAATAAAATTGCTTCTCATTACAGCACTCAAATAAAATCATCAATAATGACATATGGCCTATTTACTGAGAACATAAATGTAAAACTGACAAAACGAAGAGATAATAAAAATGGCTAAAACTCGAAGAGAGAAAGTGAACAGTTTTTTTTTATAATTTATATTTTTATGTAGATTATCATAAATTTGTCATAAAAGGAAACAACAGTAAATAAAACAATGATACCAGAGTAACCAAATATATTTGAAATACTTTGTTTTGTAGAGATATAGCAAGTAAAGACAACCAGGTGACACTGGAGTGTTCCTTTCTCACACTGTAATGTTGAACGACATCTGTAAGTCCCTGCTTCAGAACTGAGAGTAGGTTTCGCTTGGGCTCTCCAAGTACAGAGGAACACACAGTTCGGCTGTATGAGGAACTTCCATAGAACAAAATGAAGAGTTTCGCCCAAGTGCAACCGACTGTTCTGTAGCAGAGCCTCGTGGGGGCACATTCCCAAGAAAGGTCCCACATCCCTCTATCACACAGTGCTTCTATCATCCCAGCCCTCACCCATCTCTTCAACCTATCAATAACCTCTGGCATCTTCCCTTCCGCCTTTAAACATGCTACTATCACTCCAATCCTAAAAAAAACAACCCTTGACCCCTCTTCTCTGTCCAACTATCGCCCCATCTCACTGCTCCCTTTTGCTTCCAAACTCCTCGAGCAGCACGTCTATCTTCAGCTGTCCTCCCACTTCTTCTCCAACTCTCTTCTTGACCCACTACAATCTGGTTTTCGACCCCACCACTCTACCGAAACCGCCCTAACCAAAGTCACTAATGACCTAGTAACTGCTAAAGCCTCATGCCACTACTCTGTGCTCCTCCTCTTAGACCTGTCCTCTGCCTTTGACACTGTCGACCATTCCCTCCTGCTACAAATCCTCTCCTCCCTCGGCATCACGGACTTGGCTCTTTCCTGGATCTCCTCGTACCTCACTGATCGGACTTTCAGCGTCTCTCATTCTCGCTCCACCTCCTCCACCTGGCCTCTCTCTGTCGGTGTCCCCCAAGGGTCAGTCCTGGGCCCACTACTCTTCTCTATCTACACTCTTGGTCTCGGTCAGCTCATAGCCTCACATGGCTTTCATTACCACCTGTATGCTGATGATACCCAACTCTACATCTCCGGCCCAGATGTCACTTCTCTACTCTCCCGGATCCCTGACTGTCTGTCCTCCATTTCTTCCTTCTTCTCATCACGTCTCCTAAAACTAAATGTGGAGAAAACAGAACTCATCATCTTTCCACCATCCAACTCTACCCCTGCCCCTGATCTCTCTATTACAGTCAACGGCTCTACACTCTCACCGGTCCCGCAAGTCCGCTGCCTTGGGGTAATCCTAGACTCTGCTCTATCTTTCAAACCACACATCCAAACCCTCACCTCTGCCTGCCGCCTACACCTAAAAAACATGTCTCACATCCGCTCATTCCTCAACTATGACACTACAAAAATGCTGGTCCATGCCCTTGTCATCTCCCGCCTAGACTACTGCAACATCCTTCTCAGTGGCCTCCCAGCTAGCTCCCCTCCAATCCATCCTTAACTCTGCTGCCCGTCTTATCCACCTCTCTCCTTGCTACTCCTCTGCCTCTCCCTCTGCCAGTCCCCTTCACTGGCTTCCCAGTGCCCAGCGAATTCATTTCAAGTTACTAACCATGACCTACAAGGCTCTCCATGACCTCTCCCCTCCATACATCTCTGCCCTAATTTCCAAATATCTCCCCTCACGCACTCTCCGCTCCTCACAGGGCCTTCTCCTCTGCTCTCCCCTTATCAGCTCCTCAAACAAACCGTCTCTCAAGACTTCTCCCGTGCTTTACCCACACTCTGGAACTCACTGCCCCAACACATCAGACTCTCCTCCACTTTCACCAGCTTCAAAAGCAACCTGAAAACCCATTTCTTCAGGCTTGCCTATAACCTTCACTAAACTTGTCACTACTTCCTCCACAAACATGTCTGCCCCTCCCCTCCCCGCTCTTGCCCCCTCCTTGTAGATTGTAAGCCCTCGCGGGTAGGGTCCTCTCTCCCTCTGTCGTGCCAATTGTCATTATCCCTTATCACTGTACTCGTTTGACTTATGTAATGTATGTAACCCCCTCGAATGTACAGCGCCCTGGAATCAATGGCGGTTTAAAATAAAATAAATAATAATATCCATTTGCCATAAATATGTGAGATGGGAACACCTCTTTAATTGTTGGTGTTTATGAATTCACACTAAGGGGATTTTCACTTTGTGGAGTTGATGCCAAAAAGTTCTTTTTTTGACTCCTCTGACCACATGACCTTCTCCCAAGCCTCCTCTGGTGAACTTCAAATGGGCCTGGACATGTGCTGGTGTGAGCCGGGGGATATTGCGTGCTCTGCTGGATTTTAATTCATGACGGCGTAGTGTGTTACTGACGATAATCTTTGATACTGTGGTCCCAGCTCTATTCATGTCATTGACCAGGTTCTCCCATTTAGTTGGGCTGATTGCTGACCTTTCTCAGAATCATCCTTAGCCCATGAGGCGAGGAAAGATCTCTTCTTAAGGAGAGCACCGAACGAACGGCTTGTAGAGTTTTTGTTTTGCCTTTTCGCCCTCTACTTAGCATCTGTATATCACAAGGCATTATGGGAAAGGGGCTGAGATACCCACAGCACCCTCTGTTTGATGTAACAAATCCTCAATTTGCTTTTGACCCACCAAGTCTTGAGAAAGCAAAAAGGATTTTTTAGCCAAGCCAGTATCTCTCATCTGCAGACAACGCGGTTTTGGGATTTTTGTCCCTCTTCAGTGCAGAGCAGAGCGATACTGGCTGGCTGTGTGGGAGCCACCGTGTACAATAAGTGTAGCACATGTACAATAAGTCACATATGTCCTTAAAAGACATGAGACATTTTAAAACATATCACAATATGATGTTATAAAGCACAAACCTATCAAGAATTGAAGTGGTTATTTGAAGAAAAAATATTAAATTTATGTTCAACCATGCAACACAATTTTACAATATGCAGCACCAAATAGTGGCACTTTCCAGGATAAATATTATATCTATGTTAGAGTATGTAAACCAGAACAATTTTTTTCCAATAGAATTATTAAAAAATGCTGAGATAAAGTCTAGCTATTGCTTTAACATATACCATGCTCCAAGTATCTTTAACTAAATGTAACTTATTTACTGAAAAGTGCTTTAGCGTTTACTGACATTACTGATGTTTCTGTTGCATAAAACATAACAGACAAATATTAAAAAGAAGGCCCAATAATCTGACAGGTAAGAAATGTCATTAAATTCTGCCAGTCAGAATAAGGCTGCGCTCCTGAAATATCTGCAGTACCCCTTGCTGTTAAGGTACAACTCCGGCTGACACACTGATGGATTTTATCTTCACTGTGTTAGGTACTTGAGCAGAGGAACAGCCAGTGGCGTCTAAAATAAAATTATTCAGAAGCAAGTCATTACAGATGTATCCTGTGAGCCTGACAGTGCAGCTCTGGGACACTTTTATTAAACATCTCCCAGTTCCAGATTGAAACCATTTCTATTAAAAAAGGAAAATATTTTTATTACATTGCAATAAAGTTCTATGTCGATGCCGCACTGGCACAGAGGACATAGCACATATTCAAGTCACTAAATACTTCTGATACTGTTGGCCGTATTTGTTACAAAGGTTGAAATGACAGCTGGGAAACAACAGGTATGTTGACAGATCCTGATTGTGCTATTTTAGGGATATGCCGCACGGGCACAATGATTATTGCTGACAGGAGCTTGAACGAAAGAAGAATAGATTTTGGTAGATTTTGCAGCTGCCACTTTGGTACATTTTCAAATTTTACGACTGATAAATATTTGCTTCAGTCATTTTTCACCCTGACTCCTGTCCATGCAGGAAAATATATTGGAACTATATTGTTCTCCATGTTTACTGAATGGATGAGGTAATGATTAAATTGTATCTGAAACATCTTGTTTTGAAGTCTTAAATCCTCTACTGATTAATTCCATGATATATTTTTTCATAGAACTAGTAACTTTATATCCTCCAATTTGCCATAGCGATCTGCTGCCATTACAGTGGAGGGCTTAAGGCATACAGATTTATACAGCTCATACTACATAAAATTAAGTGAATTAATGTGCAGTAAGCTTCCCTTAGTGGTGGCTGCATGCTGCCAGATTTTAACTATGTAACACTTTAGTTGTGTAAATAATAGAAGAGTATTTAGTGTATTATAAAAAGAAGCATCAACTGTTATAAGTATACATTAAGATATTAAGAAACACGTAGAGCGACTTGCATGAAATTTGGTGCCGACATACCAGTTCTAAATCAATATACAGGAGTAAAGAATATGACAGTGTGTATAAAAGGGTTTTATGAACCAAACTTTGTCTCAGCCATGGTATGGATTTGCATGGCAGTTTGGCGCTAAACTTTAGCTCATTCTTGGTGCAATTTTAGCACATTCAAAAGTGTCATGTCTAATGCAAACTGCTGCAAGTTTTGGCATATGAGTATTCATGGCAAGGATGAATGGCACAGCGGTTCCCAACAGTTCAATAAAATCCAAGACGTTTATTGTGAATCCATTAAAACATGTAGAGACAACTCCACAGCAACGCACAAATGACCCCCCTGGTCAACGCTGATGCGTTTCGGGTGGCAATTCACCCTTAGACATGGCATGTGCTCAAAGTAGAAATGCACACAATATATACAAATAAGATGAAATGGATAAACTGGCTCACCTGTCTTCACACGCCTCCACAGATTGCCAGCACTGCCCCGGAGTTCCGGGACGCCGGAGACAGCGCATGCGCGCGTTCGCCAGAACCCCGAGCTTCCGGGACGCCCAATTTCTCCAAGAGACCAATACGCAGAGATGCGCAGTGTATCCTAGAGACCCGGACATGCGCGCATTCGCTAAAGCCCCGAACTTCTGGGACGCCAAAGGTCTCCAGGAGACCAGTATGCAAGCATGCGCACTGGATCCTGGAGAACCAGGCACAGAAATCTTCAATCACAAAAAAAAAAATTACAGATACACAAATGAATATGACTATTTATATATCTGTCGGCTACGACATGCAGCCCCATTGGCACAGCCCCATTTATACATGTCGTGTATAGTGCTGGACCAAAAAAATTCAAAGGCTGGATTTGTATCTGTTAGAACCTTATTTTCTAACTAGTAGTGTTCAACTTCGGATTTAGATCAAAGTCAATTTTGACTTGAATTCAAGGATTTCAATTTGGGTTTTAATTGCCAACAAATCGTCATTAACCAAACTGAAACCCTACATGGAGGTTAAAGGGATTTTGCCACGATCTAATGTTGACGTGGGATCCTCCAAAATGGGAATTTAATGACTTTTCTAAATATATGTCATTAAAAAAAGTGAATCATGTGAGAGCTACAGCCTTCCTTACATGCCCTTGGTTTCCTGACAGTTTTCATTAGATACGACCAGGAGCTGATCTGGCCGCGCTTGCGTGTTTGCACTTCTTATTTGATGGCAGGGAACATGAATGAGCTTTGAAGGGACTGGGGAGAAAGATTTTTTGTCTTTTGTACAGAGTATCCATTGGCTGTAATGTAATTATCTTAGTAAACATGCAGATGCTCCCTGCAACACCGCTCAGCCCCCTCCTCTCTCCCCTCCACCCGGAATGAAAGAAGGCTGCCTGCTAAGCTTATCTTCTCTCCTGAGCACAGAAGAGGTAAAAATAAAATGCATATAGCTTGTACACAATACAGTTCTGCTCTGTGGATTAGCCAAACAATGTTTGCTCAAATACAGAGACTGAGTATCAGGAACATGCATGGGAGGTGGAGCGATGATATCACAGAGTAGGTACTTGTTTTTTTAAACACAGAAACACAACGCCCCTTTTTCCAAGCCTCAAGAGAGGAGTATCAGCCTGTTAGGTAAGGAACTCACTGCTTGGCAAAACCCCTTTAAGGTTAGATATTTAGGCCTTTTTTCAACTTCACTTATGGGCCCATGTCACATTTGGTCAACCTAATAAGTTGTGAGACCAGAAGTGGTTTCTGAATGACAGTAATTTTGTACTTGGAAGCAACATAGATAGGTAAGTTTATGCTAAAAAGGCCTAAAAACATTATCCTTAGCCAACTTAGCACTAGAGTTACAGTTAGGGCTAGAGACAGTGAAAAAAAATTAGGCCTTGGGATGTCCTGTGTGTGGAAACCAGTGTCAAACCGAACAGGGGTAGATTCGTACAACATTACTGAAAAGTTACTTATCTCCCCAGCAATAAAACATTTTAAATTAAGAATAATGTCTGTAAACAAAGAGGGTAGGGGTGAAACAATTGCTGCACAAATGCCCCGTAGTAGTTGTGTGTGTAGACCGCCCTTTTTCTTCTCTCTTATATGTCTTTCTATTGGTTACCTACTGCAAAGGGTCAGCAGCATACAACTCACACGTGTTACCTGTTCCTTCTTTCTACACTGGCTGGTCGCTTTGCTATCATGGATAAATTGATCAAGTAGTGGCCATAAAACATCTTAGTCTATGTGCTGCAGAGGGTAATTGTAAATTCATCATAACCCAAAGTTGTGAGATAGTATATTGGCGCTGAGTGCTGCTGTCTTATTCTAAAACACTTAGGTTAGAGTAATGACCATGACATTTAAATTAAGCGACTAAAATCTGATCTCTGCTTCTTATGACGATAATGCTCTGGTAACAAATGTGATCCAGTTATGTTGCTCTGGTTACAAGTTTTATCTCCATCATACAGGAATCTGATAGGAACCAATGACAGCTCTCAAAGTGACCAGGCTGACGTTTTGTCTGGTGCTGTAGTGATAAACAGTATCATGGAACACTTCATTATATATACGGTAGTAGGAGGTTTAACCGGCTCTTTTTATAGGTTATATGTAAGCACATAAATATGGCAGCAGTTAACAAGACCTGTTATTTACTGAGATATTTAACCCCTTCAGGACGCAGACAGTTTTGGACAGTAAGATGCAGCCTCATTTTTCAAATCTGATATATGTCAATTTATGTAGGAATAACTTTTTAAAACTTTGACCTATCCATGTGATTCAGAGATTGTTTTATTGTGACACATTGTGCTTTAGTTTTGTAAGAAATTTTTGTCCATACAGTCCTTGTTTATTTGTGAAAAAATATTAAAATGTTTTGAAAATTTGAAAAAAATGCAGTTTTCAAAGTTCAAAAATTTCTCCATCTGAGACATAGTTATTCCACACAAAATTGTTTATAACTAGCATTTATCACATGTCTACCGTATGTTGGCATCATTTTCAAATGTCTTTAATTTTTTTCTACAACAGTAGGGGGCTTAGAAATTTTGTAGCAATTTTTCAAGAAAATTTGCAGCACAATTTTTTTAGGGACCAGTTCTGTTTTGATGTGGCTTTGAGGGGCCTGTATGTTACACACCCCCATAAATGACTCCATCTAAGAAACTACACCTCTTAAACTATTCAAAACAGCATTTAGGAAGTTTGTTAACACTTTGGGGGATTCACAGAAACAGAAGCAAAGTGGAGGTAAAATTTATTCACTGGTACGCAGGCAATAGATGTTACAAGTGAAACGCAACTTAACATTGATTCTACTTTAACACAATACGTTTGTAAAAGTTGCTTTTTACATTGTCATAATCCAGCAGCCATAATTTTTTTATTTTTCTGTATATGGAGCAGTATAAAGATGAGTTGAGGTTTTCATTTGTAGAGGTTCATATGATGCTTTGATCTCTTTTTGTCAAGGTTTTTGGGAGGCGGGATGAACAAAATATAGCAATTCTAGTAGTGCTTTTTTTTTATTTTTTACAGCGGTCATCATGTGGTACAAAAGATGCTAGCTTTACTCAATAAGTCGATATGATTACAGCAATAACAAATTTGTATTTTTTTTTTAATGTTTTACTGCATTTTACACAATAAAAACACTTTTATTTAAAAAAGAAAGCCACAACTTTTGAATTTTTCTGTGCACGTAGCTGTGTAGGGGCTTTTTTTTAAGGGATGAGTTGATGTTTTTATTGGTACTATTTTTGGGGGGACATCACTTTTTGATCACTTCTAAAAGGGTTGTCTCACTACATTGATTTGTCCTTTTTTTTTAGTTTCATTTTGAATTCAGGGGTGTGTCTACTGGCTTCTACTAGGCTGTAGTAGAAGCCAGGTCATAAGCTATAGCAACCAGTGTTGGCAGCCTATCATGAGAGGTTGAACAGGTCTGTAGTTATAGCGACCCGAGGAGCTGATACAGCCCATACCAGAGGGGATATTTCAGAATAGGTAGGACACTGCTAATGGACACATATTGCAAAGTGGCTTGTTTTTCAAGATCTTTAACATAAAAAGCAATCCTTGTAGTGAGACAACCCCTTTAAGTCCATTTTTTGGGAGGCAGAATGAAGAAAATACAGCAATTTTGGTAGTGTTTTTTATTTTTAACAGCCCTCATTGTGCAGTGTTCGTGACATGTTAGTTTTACTTGATGGACTCATGTCTTCTTTCAACCGTACTAACTATGTAACACTTCATGGGCTTATAAGATTACTGCAATACCCAGTATATATAGTTTTTTTATGTAATAGCAGTTACAAAAAAGTTTCTTTTTATTGAGTAGAACAATATTTATGCATCGCTATCTTCACTACTTTTTCACATACAGAGATGTTTAAGAGCTTTTATTGTGGGCTGAATTGACATTTCATTGGTACTACTTTGGGGTTTACATAACTTTTTGATAGCTTTTTATTCCATTTTATGTGCTGTGGGCTGAACAAAAATTGCAATTATGTCAGTTTTTTTAAAGGCCTTTATTGGGCGGGTCAAAAATTGTGGCAGACTACTAGTCATTACAGACACGACAATACCAAATATGTGTACTCAATTTATTTTTTATCTTTTTGGGGTAATTGGTATATTGTAAGAGGAAAAGGGCCGTGTGTGTTTTTACTTTATTTTACTTTATTTTACAGCAATTTTGGTAGTGTTTTTTATTTTTAACAGCCCTCATTGTGCAGTGTTCGTGACATGTTAGTTTTACTTGATGGACACGTGTCTTCTTTCAACCGTACTAACTATGTAACACTTCATGGGTTTATAAGATTACTGCAATACCCAGTACATATAGTTTTTTATGTAATAGCACTTACAAAAAAGTTTCTTTTTATTGAGTAGAACAATATTTATGCATCGCTATCTTCACTATTTTTTCATATACAGAGCTGTGTAAGGGCTTTTATTGTGGGCTGAACTGACATTTTAATTGGTACTACTTTGGGGTTTACATAACTTTTTGATAGCTTTTTATTCCATTTTATGTGCTGCGGGCTGAACAAAAATCGCAATTATGTCAGTTTTTTTAATGGCCTTTATTGGGCGGGTCAAAAATTGTGACAGATTTATAGTCATTACAGACTCGACAATACCAAATATGTGTACTCAATTTATTTTTTATCTTTTTGGTGTAATTGCTATATTGTAAGAGGAAAAGGGCGGTGTGTGTTTTTACTTTATTTTACTTCTTATTTTTAATTCTTTTTTTCTTATTTTTATACTATTTACACTTGTCCCCATATGAGATTTGACTTCAGCGATCTGCAGATCACTGTTATGACACATAACAGTACATGCTTATCTTTACCTTAGTTGCCGCCGCGGCATCTAAGGAGTTAATCAACGCGAGCGACGCAAACTCCACTCACTGCCGACAGTGGATAGAGTCAGCTGTAATATACAGATGACTTCCTGCACTGATCGTGCAAGCTCCGTTCATGAGCTTGCACAATCTCCAGGACCTGCCGCTGCGTCCGATTACAGTAAATGACATGCAATAAGGACGTAACGGTACGTTCTTTTGCGTTAAGGAAGTTAAAGGGACTGTCTAGTTTAGAAAAACAATTTTCTAACACACTGCTACAGAACTCTGGGTAGAGGGCAGCCTTTCATTTAGGACTATTATCTAGTCTTTCATAAAGGAGGGGCTTTTTGCATTACACAGATAATGCTTTTACTATTTTGGCTTTAAAAGTGGTTTGCCATTACAGACATTGATGTTGACAGGATATACCATCAATGTGAAATAGGTGTGGGTCCCTCCTCTGGGTTTTGTTATCACCGGGCGCTGACCCTATTTAAGTCCTGACCCTTCCTTGGTTCCCTGCCAAATCGATAGTGCCCTACAGCTTTGAGAGGAAGCGTTCCTGTTGTGTTTATTGATTATTCTGTGTACCATACTATTAGCCTCCGTCCCTCGACCACAAATCTTTGCCACCGGTCCTAACCTTCCTGCCTGTCCCTGATTACGAGCTTGCTTTATGATTTTGTACCACGCTGCACCTCGGCTGCCACTGCAAGCAAGTCGTGTAAGGGGTAGCGACCTGGTAGTGTTCTGCCACATCAAGTCCAACCTGCTTTGCGGCGGGCTCTGGCGAATACCGAACCAGATTAGGCAGGGCTTATATCTACGCTTGCGGTGGTCCAGTGGATCCTCACCTCTGGCCTGCTGTTATGATAAGCCTGCCATTACGTGCATGGCACCTCGTGATCATGTTTGTAGGATCCTGGATAAGACAAAGGGAGCACCTCCCTCTGTCAAACCTTAATAGTGACCACAGTGTCTAAGAGGTCAAACACCCAGGATCAGTGTTATCTCAATCTTGGCCGTTACAGCAGAAGGCCAGCTGTCAGATTTAGCTAGGCTCAAACAGCAGGTGAGCAGGCATAAAGGCATTGTTTCCCCATTTACAATCATGTACATGTATGTTGTTTTGCGGTGACAGACCACTGCCAAAGAGTGTATATTGCTTCATTTTGCCTGTGGTGACACAGCAGAAAAACTAAGAGGGACATGTATGAAAACTGTCTGGGTGTAATACTTCCGCTCTTGCCCATAGCAACCAATCAGAGCCCCCTTTCATTTCATATAGTGCTCTGAAAAAATTAAAGAATGGTTGCTATGGGCAACAAAGAAATTCTTAGACTTAGACAGTTTTCATGCATGTGGTCCTAAATGCCTACTGCTATGTTTGTCATCAGCTTGTTGACAGGAGAGTCTCCCAACACTAACATGCCCAATGTAGACAATAAGGGCGATATGTAAATACGGGGCTGCTCCAATAGTCCAAAAACTGTCGCAGCCCTGTTCTCTAGATCTATAATCAGGTGCACTCCAAAATTAGGCGCATTATCAGGCCCCCACGGCACTTTGTAATACACTTGAGATCAGGGGCGTCTGGAGTGTGCACATACACCGTATGATTGTAGGATGGCAAAACCAGGCTCATTACTGCTGGAACAGGCAGACCAAGTTAAAAAAGTTTACCTGAGCCTGATTTGTTGTTTTTGAGCTATAAAGCACCTAATCCATGACCCACTTTAGAATAGGTTCATAACTTCAGGCCCATTCTATGCTGCTAATGTGCCAAAATACATATATGTTGCCCTAATCGTTTTAAGGGTATTTTTCCAATATATAGAAAATAAAGAAGGGAATTCACTTCAACTGGTGTCTCATGTGGCAGTCTAAGACCATGTTCAAACGGCTTAAAACTGGACGTATTTCAGTCCGTAATTACGTGCCGGAGTGCGCAAATTACAGGCTGAAAACGTCCCAGTCATTACGGTAATCCACAGTTTTCATAGAGAATTATGGATTACGTCTCCTCTCCCTGCTCGGCGAATACGCCGCGGGGGGACATAAGTGACATGTGAATTACCAGCAGCGTTAACGCGCCGCTGGTAATGCAAGTCTATGGGCCGGCGAGGTGCCGGCCCCCCGCTCCCGCCCCCGGCCACACGGCGTAATTGCGGGGCGTAATTACGCCCTGCAAATACACCGTGTGAACCTAGCCAAACACAGAAACTTGCTGGAATAAGATGTGAGAAATTTATAAATTTGTCATGTTTGTAACTGCCCATGTACCACAAACTGGAATATACACCATCTTTAAGCTAGCCTAGATTTCTAATATAGTTTACACCATTATCTGTTGTAAATTATAATACATTTTTTGAGCCATGGAAAGCCCTGTCTGCTATGTCTGCACATGTTCTTGCATCTTGTCTCAGGCATAAAATGTGTGACTTTTGTATGACACAAAATTGCTCTTTGGAAATTCAGGACTCTGAACTGTCGGTGTTAAGAATGTAATTTGCTTCTGCTGTGGTCATGGTAATCAACTTTCCACTTGTCTCTGCTTTCAGCGATGTCATATCTCCATCACAAAAGTTCACAATCAAAAAGCCAATACTTTAGAAACTTTCTTCTATCACACTGAGCTCTTATACATTCTTCAGATAATGGGCTTGCAGAATTTGCGCTGTGAACCTGTTTGCCCTATCATACAAAGTCATTTTCTAATGCTGGAAGGGATTCTAAAATGTTGTCTGTCTGCTAGAAGCATCTTGTGGCCTCACAGTATTCAGTTACAAGCCCAACCCAATCGTTTGTTATGAAATATTTAATAACCCATCAGAGTGTTTCCAAGGTACTGCATTTTGGCCTGATTTTCAGCAGTGACCCGGAGGAAGAATAGCGTTCAGCTATCACAATAGAACAGAGGGGTCTTTCCTTTTCTTTTGAAAACTTTGCTTTCCAACATTTTATAAAATGAACTTTCCCTGTCTGGCAGTTTTTTTGTTCACAGATAAGAGTGAATAATTTAAGATGTCACTCTGTGCATGCACTAAAGGAAACACTGTGGTTCAGGAGTGTATGCGGTGTGAATGGCTTGATATGCTTGATATGAAGGCCAATGAACACAAACAATTATATACAATGCAATATTTACAAATGTGAGGGGAGTACACACTTTTGTGAGATACTGAATATATATACTGAATACTGAAGATAGGACGTTTTTATACAATGTAAAGTAGTCACTATAAAGCTGTTGTATAACAGTGTAAATTTGGTGTGCCCTCATAATGACTCACACACAGCCAACAATGTCTAAACTGTTGGCTACAAAAGTGAATACACTTCTAAGTTAAAATGGACAAATTGTTCCCAATTTGCCATTTTCCCTCTACTGTGTCATGTGACTCGTGAGTGTTTCAAGGTCTCAGGTGTGAATAGGGAGCAAGTTTATTAAATTTGGTGTTATCACTCTTACACTCTGTCATACTGGTCAGTGGAAGTTCCACATGGCACATCATGCCAAAGAACTCTCTGAAGAACTGAAAAAGAAGAATTGTTGCTCTATATAAAGATGACATAACAGATTGCTAACACCCTGACACTGAGCTGCAGCATGGTGATCAGCACTATACAGTGGTTTAACAAGACAGGTTCCACTCATAACATGCCTCTTTTGTGAGATACTGTTTATAAATACATAAGAATGACTTAATAAGGTCCTGGGAGATTATTACAGGTAATGCAGGTGATGCAATGCATCCTACAGCTGCTGGAGGGTGTATGGGGTTGATCCATAGAGTAAACATTATGATCGAGGTGGTCCCACAGATCATCTATAGGGCTCAGTCTGAGAAATTAGGGGGGCAGAGTAGTACTTGGAAGTCTTAGCCATGGTCTTCTAACCAATGTCAGACATTTCTAACTATGTGACATTTTATCTCGTCTTGCTGGAAAATTCCATCCACACCAGGGAACAAAATTAGTAAGTATAGGTGCATGTGATCTGCTAGGATCGAGTCATACTCAAATTGGTTGAGCATGCCTTCCACATGGATGAGTGGGTCTAGAAACTGCAACAAAAACATTCCACAGACAATAACGCTGCCACCACCAGCTTGTAATCCTGCAGCGATTGTTGCAGGGTCTTTGTTCTTTAAAGCAGGGGCATTGTTCGGGTCCTAAAACATGAGCCCTCTCTGTTACGTTTTGTTCAGTAGGGCTGGGTTCACACAACATTTTTCACAGCACATTATGAACTGCAGCATATATTTTTACAGAGAAAAAAAAATCTTGTCACTATTTTTACGAGTATTCTACATAGATACTGTCCATCATCTTATCAGTAAACTGTACAATGAAAAATCAGTGCTGACAAAGTTGCTTTTTCAGAAGTGTGTGATAGTGTAATACCTTCTAAATAACATCATATAGTTACAAAATAATACACCTACACATAGAACAAATATGCCATATGTATGATTGTTATTAAAAAAATCCCGAAATACCAAGCCCCAATAATATTACTACTTAAGGACCAAATAATACTGCCTGATCCTTACCACATGTAACTATCAGTTATACAAATGCACTCTAAGGGCATGTCCCCATGGCAGAGGACAAATACCGGTTGGTTTATCCGATCGGTATGTGTCTGGTTTGTGTGCCATGCACACGGCCACGGGGGAGACAGCTTTTCTCCGCAATGAGCGGAGAAAAGCCCTCCCCCTTCTCATTGACATGCACATATTCCGTCCGAAAACCGGACTGAAGAATGTGCATGTTGAATGCCTTTCGGGCGGCCCGCGGCTCCATAGAGTCCCATTGTGCTCGTGTGCGGCCGGTTTTTCAGCCGGTCTTCAAAACCGCAAACCGTCTGAAAAACCCATGCAGTGGGGACATGCCCTAAAGATGTATAAGTGATTACACTGCAGTTACATCCAGTGACTCACAGATGACATCTTCTCTGATGAAAAATTCACTTTCCTTTTTCTTCTCCATCCAGCCCAAACAGCCATGATCTTCTCTGCAGAACTTACCACACAAGCATTTTAGAATCTTAACTTTTCCAGCACTAATTGTCTACCAACTCGGGATATTTATATACCTTCCTACCTAATGGGGGCCTATATTGGAAATGTTGATGCCATATCCCCCAGCAACCCACTTTCCTATGATAGCAAAGCTGGGTACCTACTGTGGGGACTGGGGAGTCACCCATCATTCCTATATAGGCCCTCTTTTGGTTGGGTGGTATATTGAATACATCCAGTAGGTAGATTTATAGGTTCATTGAGTTGGTAGGTGGGTTTATAGTACACGCCAGTAGGTTAGTATGCAGATATATATGTCTCCTCAGTAGGTAGGTAGGTATATAGCCCCCTGGTAGGTATATAACCTCATTATTAGGTAGCTAGGTATATAGGTACCATTGGTATATAAGCCCCCTCAGTATGTAGACAGGTATATATGGCACCCTGTAGGTGGTTTATATAGTCCCCACAGTAGAAAGGTAGGTATATAGGTCACCTCAGTAAGTACATAGCACCCCCAACACACCAGTAAGATGATCAGTGCATAGCCCCCCCGCCCTCAGGTAGGTTGGCAGGTACATAGGGCACCCTGTTAGTTGGTAGATATTTAGGTTCTGGAGTAGGTTGGTAGGTACATAGGTCCACCCAGTAGGTTGGTAGGTATGTGGGTCTTCCAGTATGTAAGTCGGCATATAGGTCCCCCTAGTAGGTAAGTAGGTATATAGGTCCCCCCAGTAAGCTGGTAGTCATATAGGGCCTCCAGTAGGTTGGTAGGTATATAGGTCCCCTAATATGTATGTGGGTATATAAGTTCCCTTAGTATGTTGGTAGGTTTATAGGTTCCCCCAGTATGTAGGTAGGTATATAGATCCCCAGTTATTTGGTAGATACAGTGGTGTGAAAAACTATTTGCCCCCTTCCTAATGCCTTAATCTTTTGGATGTTTGTCACACAATGTTTCAGATCACCCAAAAATTTTAAAAATTACACAAACATAACACAGGGAAACACAAAATGCAGTTTTTAATTGAAGGTTATTGTTAAGGGAAAAAGTAATTAAAACCTACAGCTAATAAATGGTTAGGCAACCCTTAGCAGCAACACCTGCAATCAGGAGCTTGCGATAACTGCCAATGAGTCTTTTACAACACTTGCAGAATTGTTGTAATTCACCCACATTGGAAGGTTTCCGAGCATGAACCGCTTTTTAAGATCTTGCCACAGCATCTCAATCAGGTTAAGGTCAGGACTTTGACTAGGCCACTCCAAAGTCTTAATTTTTTTTTTTCTTAAGCCATTCAGGGGTGGACTTGCTGGTGAGTTTTGGATCATTGTCCTGCTGCATAACCAAAGTTCGCTTCAGCTTGAGGTCATGAACGGATGGCCTGACATTCTAATTCAACATTTGTTGGTAGACAGCAGAATTCATGGTTCCATTTATCACAGCAAGTCTTCCAGGTCCTGCAGCAGCAAAACAGCCTCCGACCATCACACTACTACCACCATGTTTTATTGTTGATATGATCTTTTTCTGAAATGCTATGTTGCTTCTACACCAGGTGTAATGGGACTTACACCTCCCAAAAAGTTCAACTTTTGTCTTGTTAGTCTACAGTATCTTCTACCAAAAGTTTTGGGGGTCATCAAGATGTTTTCTGGCAAAATTATGTTAGCAGCAGAAAGTCCTTACATGCACCACTTCAGACTTCAGTACTTTTTTTGCCATTAATGCCAACATGTGTCACACATGCCCGTTGCATCCTCACCATATGTGAAGCTCCACTCATGTTAGGACACCATCCTGGACTGTCCTGGGGGTCACACTTAGCTATCAGGATCATTGTCCTTGGTAGATTGGTAAACGGCACACCAATATACAGTACATCACTCTGACACCAGGGCAGTAGTTTTAAACTGGCCTCAGCCAGCTTTATTCCTCAGGCATATGAGAAGTACAGGTACAAACAAAAGATAAATGAAAACCTAAGCCATCTGGTCACTGACTCAGCACACAGAGTTTCCATTTACTACCCGTGGTCTGTGTCTACCACACAGACCCACCAACCCAGAGTCCTGACCAGACTTCCTTAGTTCAGGCTCCCCTCCAACCTGTGAGGGCATTCAAGGCCTCTTCAGCTCTACTGTCGCTCACAATTCCAAATAGTCGACCATGCCTCCGATCACCTGGAGTAGCAGGCTTTTAATAGGTCTCCAGAGACCTACCAAAACCCTGTCCTGGAACGTGGAAATGGCCACCCACCCAGTGTGTACAGATGAGGCAGTGCATAGTTCGTCTGCCGAACAGATGATGCCCAGATTGTTGCCTCTGGCCTTGCTCATCTAGACCAGTTCTTTTGGGCTCAGTTATACTCTTGTAGTCTAAACTGGAACATTGGTGCTAGGCTGTCAGTACTCCTGGGGTAAGGACAAGTACTTCTTGAAGTCTTAAAAAGCTGCATCCAAAATAAGGGCCTTATTTGTATGGGCATTCTATTGACTCCTAGCTGCAACACGTTGAGGAAGGATCATGTAACGTGAAAGAGAAATGTAATGTGTACCATCTTGCTTCAGAATAAAAAGGAAAGGTTATTGTCTCTGCTCTCCTGCTTACTGCACCTAACATCAAGGGTGCCTCAACACACCACCACTACAGCAGGAGGTACTACCACCACCATCATGGATTGTGCCCCTGGGGGTATGAACACCATCTCTACACCAAGCTGCAGGTCCCCCCCTTTAATATATGTTGTGCTGGACTAGCATGAGAGTCTTGGTTGGAGTCCAGCCACCATGACATGGGCTAACCAAGCTACTACAACTCCCATTTTTACTTCTCTGCTCTCACCTCAAGTCCACTGCAAATATACCTTGCTGTAAATACTTTTTTAACATGTGATCCTATGTGTGATCGATGCCACTGTGTGGCATCCGCCATTGGTGTACATTGAGGATTACTTTCAGCAAGATGCAATGTGAAAAGAGCCCAACAAAGAACCTACAGCAAGCCTGTCAACTCTCCTGATGTGTCTGTTTTAGTAAATGTAAGAGTATGTCCAATCTTTTCTATATGATTCTATTATTCCTCTATTATTAATAGGCAGATAGGCGTTAACTACTCTTATCACTAGGTTGTGTCCCCTTACAGTCTGATACTGTCAATTCTGATTGAATGTGTCAAAGCAGCTTCCTTCTTCTTTTTTATGTTATGTAATTGAAAAAACATACATTCAAGTAATTCCACCAAGTCGCCTGTAATGTTGCTCAAGATTAAGTTAAGTAACTCCCTTGTGGCAAAAGGAAATAGATTCCTCACCAACTTCAAATGCAGCAATCAGAACAAACCCCTTGATCAATTACCTATTTCCAGTAACCGTTACCAGTAATATTATTATACTCAGGACATCCATGTACAGGCAGCCCTGTACATACATGTCACCAGTGTATGAATCCATAGTACACATATATTTTTTTTTTGCTATACATGGGGATATGGAGAATCCTGTCTAAAGCCAATTGTGTGGGATGATTTTAGTAAGAGAGATGGATATGTGGAGTCTACATGGATATAAATAAGGTAGGGAAATGAATAATAAAATACTGAATCGGATTTAATGGAAGTCTTCAAGTATTTTGCAAGCACAGAAAATCTACTAACCAGAAAAACAGAAGAGGCAGAAAATCAGAATGACATAGTTATGGGGGTGTTATGATTGTGCCTGATATACCCCCGGCTTTTGGCTCTGGTCGCCGGCCACGGCCAGTACGGCATAAAACATGGTTTTTAACGTAGGCCAGGAATCTTCCAGCACTCTTTCAGTTAACCAGTGTTCCTCTTTGATTGACAGTCTTGTTTCCCTATCTGGTTTTGTGTTTCCACCAATCGCTTCAGTTCTGTGTTCTCTGGTTCCTTATTTTAGGATGCCTTTATCAGTCACCTGTGCCTGCTATATGGTTTCCCTTCCCTGTGGTTCGCCTGTATTCTCATTTGACTTTCTGTGCTCTCTGACTCTTGCTTGGTTTCTGGTTATTCTTTTGTCTCACTTTTTTGTACTGCGCTGCCCGTTTGTTACGTGTTTGCTTGTCTTCATCTGTGTTCCACTTACTCAGAGCAGTCATCAGTCTTCTGGTTGGGGCCGACCTGGTAAGGAGTCGGGTTCCCCAAAAGGCAGGGACCAGTGTCAGGGCCTCACTCGTCTGTGTCTCTGTGTGTGCCTTGATAGTCCCTTACAGGGGGACTTCAACTACCCCAATATAAACTTGGATATCGAAGCCTGCAGGCAGAAGCATTGATAGACTCTAAAAGGAACTGGGGCAAGGCATATGTTTTGCCCCACCCCACACCAAAAAGATCTATTCATGACAGCATAGCTATTAAGCAATGTTGAGAATATGTTCTTATTTGGTAAGCTTGGAATAGTTTTAGTAGTGTATAGGCACACCAAATGAAATGATATGAATATCCCGCTGACCAAGGTACACATGACTTTCAGTAGCGTTCTGTGTGTAGGGATAGATCTGAACCCACATAGTCACTGAAAAAATTGCTTATCTCATTGTAGCTCAATCTTTTCAGGCGAGTGATCCATACTCTGCCTACAGATTTAGTTCAAACTTGATAGTATTAGACTATTTTACATCTTTCTTTGTTGTGTGTACATTACCAACTGATCTCCGACGGTATCAAGCTGAATTCAAAAGAATGTCATGCTATGGACGCCCTGTACTGCAGACACTACAGTTTATTCATCTAAATATATCATTGTGACATTTGTACCTTAGCTGCAAAGGACATTATATGACCAAGGAATAAAGTTTGATGCTTTTTAAAAATACATGAGGTTGTATCTCGTCCTTTTGCTTTTTTCATAGAATTTGATGGTTTAGATACATCAGCTCATCAGTAAACCATTCTTGGGTATAGATAGATACATCAGCCCTACCCCCAAGTAATTTGTCCTGTCATAAACCTTAGTTTATATAGCAGCATATACACTGAATAACTCACCAGTGCCCTTACCCCAAAAAATAGCACTATTCAAATGCCCCACATAAAACTATGGCAAAATGCCATACATGCAGTCGTCCCATCAGTCAGTATTATTTCAATACTTGCATATTCTATATATGATTACTTCTGCATTTTCACGGTTCGGGCTATTATGCCCCTGATTTTTCTGATTATTTACTCTGGAAATGTATTCATGATAATGGAACATCCTTTAATATGTTATACATCAGTTTGTATGGGAAATGAATTGTACTTACCTTTGTGGCCTCCGACTTTAGCTGTTTTTTTTTTTTTACCTCCTGTAATGTAATTATGTTTCCTCAATAAATGTCATTAAAACAACATTCTTGTGTTTGCAGTTGTTGTTATATGTAATCTAATAATATAGTATACATAAGAATGCCCCCTTTTTATAGTGCCTCCAAGCAGTACTGGTGTCCCTGTAGTGTCCTTCACTGAGTAACAGTGTCTCCATAAAGCAACCTATTACTCAGTATTAATGCTCCTTTATAGTTCAACACAGTAAGCATTGTTTATACCAGTAATATGACCAGTGACACTTTGTTATAATTTTTGTGTGTTTTATTTCTCTGTGCATTTTTCTTTTCTAAAAATAGGTTTACTTCAGTAAATGAACATCAAAAAATCCACCACTGTATAGTTGCTGCACTTGTTGAGTTAGCCAGGAGGATTTTTTTAAATTTGCCTTTTTACCTTCCTAGTCATAACAACCATAACTAGAGATGCCCATAAATATGCGAAGGAGCTTTGGTTTGGTCATATACCCAATGTGTTTTTATATGACACCGATGACTGTCCGCCGCTCTTAGAATCCTTTCACTCTAAAATTCCCTTGGCACTTAAGAGGGCAAAACCGGACCAAAAACTCAAGCGGGAATGTTGCCTGATAAAGTCATGCCAGCGAAAGCTGGAAAAAAACAAGCTGAAGCTCAGGTGCAACATCAGTGACAGAGGTTTGGGGGACGGCGGGAGCCACAGAACATGAGGTCAGAAAGTGGCACAAGATATCTGGAGGTGGCAAAAAAAGGAGTAGGCCACAGGTGGGCCCAAAGACACAGTGTGGGGTCAGGCAGCAGCAGATGAAGGGCAAAGTGAACAATGACATTTTGAGGTGGGAAAAAAAGGGTAGGCCCCCAGAGTCCAAAAGACACATTGGAGGGCACGGCGCAGCAAAGAGGGCAGGCTGGGGAAAATGACATTCGGGGGGCCAAAAAAAGAATTAGGGGCCCCGAGTGGACAATGACAGAGATGGAGGTCACGTCCCAGCGCATGAGGTTTAGAGAAAAGGCCCCAAAGCACAGTGTGGAGGGGAGGGAGCAGCACATAGGGCAGGGAGGGGCACAGACTTTTGGAGGGGGCCCAAAACAGGAGTAGGCCACAGATACACAATACACAGTGTGGAGGCCCCCGGTAGCAGCCGCATGAGGTCAGGGTGGCACAATGACATTCTGGAGGTGGGTAAAATAGGAGAGGCCACAAAGAGGCACAAATTTTGGGGGACAACAGTGTGGAGGTCACGGTAGCACAGCCAATGAGGTGTCCAGGCCAGATGGTACCAATGACATTCTGGAGGTAGAAAAAACAGGATAAGGCCACAGAGTGGCACAAAGAACAGAGAGTGGAGGCCACGGCAGCACAGCATGAGGATCAGGCAGTGGCACAATGACACTCTTGGAGGTGGCAAAACAGTAGTAGACCACAGAGTGTCACAATGAACAGAAGAGGAGTTGACGGCGGCAGGAGCCAACAGCATGAGGTCAGAGAGTGCACAATGACACAGTGTGAATGGTGAGGCAAATACCAGTCCATGGTAAAGAAAGTAAGGTGGTCCGATTGTAGAAACTGTCAGAGCATATGTGAGTCCATCAGGCGGGTGGCGGCATCAGAATAGTGGTGAGGCAGTAGTTGAACCCCAGACTGACGCCTAAGTGCATTGGTGTGTGGAAATCCTGCCGATCCACGCCTGATTCATCCTTGACAACAGGTCAATCGTTCACATTTCCCGTGGGACCAAGCGGTTCTTGATCTCCTATGGGTTAACGAGGCCCCCGCCGCACTGAACATCCGCTCTGATGCCACACTACTGGCCGGGCAGGACAAGCTTCTCCACTGCAAACTCGGCAAGTTGTGTGCCACACATCCATTTGGCTGTCCAGTAATCCAGCGTATCTTCTAACTGGGGTGCATAAGTTTTTCTGTCCAAGTAGGCCACCACCTGTTGATTCCGTACTGCTGCCAGGTCCGCTGCAGCTTGGCGACTACCCTCCTCACTAGGCGGTGTGAATGAAGATGCTCATCAGTGACCGTCCAGACCTTAGGGTTGCTGATGATGTAGCTGGTACTACTGCTCCTACCACCCCGCCCCCACCCCACCTTCCCCCAGCAGCCGCGGCAGTAGTACGTGAGCACTGAGGAACCCCCCCCGGTCAGACCTGTCAGAGGAGGGACGATGCCGCACATAGGCAGCGGCCAACTGACTACGCAGGATTTCCCCTTTAGTATTTGAGTTTGTCCTCCCTCCCACAGTTAGCTGGGAAAAAGGCTCCAATTTTGGACCGAGGGTCCAATAGGGTGGAGAGCCAGAAGCTCATCCCTCTGCGGATGGAGACTATTCGACTGTCCCTACCAGGAAAATCAGCATGCAGCGGGCCATCAGCACAAGTGACTCCGAGGGGTTCCCTGCCTCCATCTCCTCTGTAATATTGCCACGGTGCTTGCGGGTCATCTCCTCGTCTTCCTCATCACCATCTACCTTCCCCTAGCTGCTCCTCCTCCTCCTCTCTGTCACCTGTTATAAAATCCACTTCATTTCACCAGACAATGCTTCTGCTCCAATGTCCTCCTCCTCCTCCCCATTTCAGTCCCCCCCCGGACTCTTTGGGGCCCGCGAGATGTTCGCACATCCCCCTCCCCGCCCAACAATTTTTCAGCATCTGTTCCAGGACATAAGCAGGGGATGATTTTATTCATCCCGTACCCCGGGTGACGAAAAAAAACGTGCTCCTCGAAGGGCCTCAAAAAGGGCGGGTGCCCACATGACTGCCCGGGTGACATCAAAGTTAATAGGCGATTTACTCCTGTCTCCCTGGATCATCAAAAAATCGTTTATGGCCTTTCTCTGTTCATACATTTGGGTCCACCATTGCGGGCTGGAACCCCAAACGGGGGAAACACGCTAAAAGGGGGTTTTTTGGGGGGAGGCCTTTTCTCCCGCTGCTTTTTCGGGGAGGGTTTCCGGGGCTTTGTGGAATGGTTTGAAGTGCATGCACAGTTTCCTGGCTTTTTTCGAATCTCGAAGATCGGGGGAAACTTCGGGAACCCTTTTTCACAGCAATTTAACACATCCCATGCGGGGGCAGGGACCTCCCCCTCGGGCAGACGGACACCCTTCCTCCAATTGTCCGTCACCATGGTTCCAATTGCAGTTGGCGCGGAGAAAACCACCATCGATTTCTTGCTGTGACGCGGAGCAGTTCCTCCCCTGTTGACTTTGTTCGCCCAGGCAAGCCAGGTGTAACTGCGTGACACCCTGTGCCCTACACATGGGGGTAGATGGACAGTACTTGTGGAGGGTGAATGGGGGTGGTGGTGGAGGGGAGGAGGCGGACATTGGGGGCAGGGGGCCGCATTTGCACGTGGAGGAAAAGCCGTCTCCCGTCCAAGTTGTTGGGGGCCTGGGCAGGAAGCACATTCACCCAAAGGGCCGTAAAGGGCATGTACTGGCCCCTGACCCTTTACAGCTCCAGAGCCTCGTGCCCTGCACCTTGGAACAAACCGATAATCAAGGACTGGCCCACTTTCTGTTCTACATATTTTTGAAGTGCTGGGATTGCCTTTTTTGGGAAAAGAAATTTCGCTTTTGGGAAATTCCCCCTCTCGGGTCGGAAAGCCCTTATTCTCTGAAGGTGCAGAGTCCACCATTTGGAAAGGGAGGGACCCAGTACCAACAATTGGAAAGGAGCATGTCAGCTGCTGCACCTTTTAGGTGGTTGACCAAAATGTTGTCTCTTTACAATGCCTCTCTGAACGACTCTGGCGCCAAAAGAAATAGCGAGGAGCAGAGCATCTGGATCGGGAGATATGTAAAAAAGAAAAAGCTCCCCTTTTCAGAGGGGGTGGAGCCTTAACTGGCTGCAGTGCTACAGAAAAAATGTCTTTTTTGCCAGTGAAAAAGACGGTTTATTTTAGTCACCACAGCAGCAGAACAACGCTTAATTAACCCCTTGATGTAAATTGCGCAGAAGAATTGAGCAGCCAAAAATGAAGTGGTATTTGTATTGAAAAAAACACTGTTTCTTTAAATGAATACAACGGGAAAACAGGCTTGGATCACCCTTGGATATTCAATGTGCTGTGAGAGAATAGGATGTATATGCACTGCATGGACGCACACTGGACTTCAGATCCAATACCCCAAAAATCAGAAATAGAACATTTAAAAGAAGAGTCTCTGAGACAAGCTGAGACACCCCCCAAAAATCGCTGTATAAAAAGGGGTTCTTTAGTAAGAGATATTATAAGCACTGCGGCAGCACCTTCCCCCACTCAGTACAGTGAAGCGGAATGAGCGTCGCGCCCCGGACTTATATAGTGCGGGGGAGACCAGAATCCCGCCGGTCTCTGATTGGCTTCATCTCTGCATATGTCATGCAGGCTATGCCCTTCTTGCTCCCAGAGTTCTTTGCCCCATATAGCGCCATGTGATCGCAGCCATTTTATCAATCAAAAGCACACTTCGTTCACGCGAAGTACCCCAAACTTCGACTTTGTTCCGAACCGAAGCTTTCCTGAAATTCCACTTCGTTAGAATCAATTCGCCCATCTCTAACCATAACCTTTTTGTTATTTTTTTTACATCAACAGTACTGTAAGAGGGCTTGTTTTTTCAAGAATAGCTGTTTTATAAGCGCCATTTTCCTGTACTGATACTTAAGCATTTGATAAATTATTAGCTTTTTTATAGGTTAAATGCAGAAAAAGCTTTTCTCTTTTTTTTGTATCCCAATGAGTATTTTTCCTAACATAACATAACATGTTTACTGTATAATATGGGTTGTTAAAAAGTGCATTAAGAAAATTTATTTATTGTAATTATTTTCACACTTTTTCTTACATTATCCCGAAAAACTATCTTTTACTTTTCATATTTTTTTGTAAAATTTTTGGTTATTTAAAACAAAATGAATATCTCTACACACCATATAAAATGTTTTATGAAGGAAATACATTTAGCTTTCAGACATCAAAACCATTTCGCTTGGCCCCATTATCTTTTTCCCGCCCTTTTTTACTTTTGGTCCTGGTTCTAAGATCAGGCACAGGAAAAGTATAAAAACTATAAAAATAATGAATTACCATATATATTCGAGTATAAGCCGAGTTTTTCAGCACAAAAAATGTGCTGAAAAATCCCACCTCGGGGTTATTCTCGGTCACTGTCGGGCCTCGGGCGCTGCGATGGCCCGTGCACCGACAGGGCGCTTTAGCTATATCGACTGTTCGGTACGCATTAAATGAATCCCCCCGTACCTACGCGTCCAGGCACTGCAAAATGCCCGTGCGTGCAGCGATCTCCTCCCCTGTGTGCGCCCCTCCGGAGCGCAAAAAGGTGAAGAGATCCCAACGGGCGAGGCGACGCCCGTGCTCCGCGTGGACCCGGGCAGCCGCAAACTCGCAGCTGCCGGGGGTTTCGGACAGGCAGCATGTGTCACCGCTGCGTGCGGGGCCCCGATGATTTACCCGCCTGTGCCGGGAAGAGTGGGAAGCGCTCGGGAGCGGACAGGGGAGGCGGGGGGCGGGGGAGAGGCCGGGAGCCAGGTTTTTTTTGTTTAAAAAAGGGGCTATACCCTGCCTATATTGCCTGGGGGGACCTATCCCGCCTATAGCCTCCTAACCGGGTGAAAATCTACCTTTAACCTGGCGTAACTACCTTACCTGGCTTTTAACCTACCTATCCCTGGTAAAACCTACCTTCCCGGGCTGAACCTCCTAAAACCGGGCTGTAACCTACCTATCCTGGCTGAAACCTACCTATCCCGGGCTATAACCTACCTGGGGGGACTTTTACTGCCTATACCTCCCTAGGGGGACTTACCTCCCTAAAACCTCTAGGGGGACTTTTTCACCCTATAGCCTCCCTGGGGGCCTAACCTGCCTAAATGCCCAACCCTGCCTATCCCTCCGGGGGGACCTATCCCTCCCTTATAACACCTATAGCCCCTGGGGGGGGGGGGGACATATACCTCCCTATAAGGCCCTAAAACCTGTTGGGGGGACCTTTTTCCCTGCCTAAAACCTGCCTATGGGGGAAATTCCCCTGCCTGTACCCCTGCCTATAGGACAAATAGCTGCCTAACCTGCGTTTAAGTTATCCCTGCTATAACCTCCCATGGGGAAATTTACCTGCCTGTACCCTCCTATGGGGACATTAGCGACAAACCTGCGTATAACACCTATCCTGCCTAAAACCCTGCCTAGGGGGGAATTAAACTATTACATGCCTTAAAACCCTGCCAAAGGGGAACATTAAACTGCCTAAACCCTTTGGGGGGACATTAAAAAACGCCTATAACGGCCTATGGGGGACATTAAACTGCCTATACCCCTATATATGCCTTTGGGGGAAATTTAAAACTGCCTATGTAATTTTTTTGTATCTATTTTTTTTTTTTAAAATTTCCCCCAGTAGCCGCTGCGTTTTTCCCCCCTAGGCTTATACTCGGTCGAAAGCTTTCCGGCTTTTTTTGCAAAATTGGGTCCCCTCGGCTTTCTGGGGGTCGGTATATCGAGTATATGGGGAAAATTTTAAGGCATTCTCTAAGAAATGTTAAAGTAACCCAAGTGTTACCCTTAAATCTCCTACTGTTGGAAACAATTACAGAAAATCCCGGCACTCCTTTAGTAAAAATTAAAATGGATTTATTGATTCACATAGTATGTCTCAGCTCCCAAAAAAATCGAAAAGAAAATACCCAGGATGATATGCCCACAATCCAGTCCAATGTTTCAGCCTAGTTAGGCCTTCTTCCGGGACAATATAGGTGGGCAGTAAAGCATAGAAGCTTTCACTAAAGTAGTGCTGTGGATTTTCTGTGTATTGGACTGCATCCTTTGGCCTTCCACAGAGCACCCGTGTTTCTTTTCCGGTGTACGGCACCAATTCTTTTACTGTGTAAAAACCCGGAACCAAAACCCTCTGGGGTTCTGTGTAGCTTTTCCCTTATTTCTGTAAAATTTGGAGAAAAATACAAAAATTACATAAAAGTCTTGCATATTGTCAAAAAAATGGTAAAAACATTACTAGAATAACTGAGTGCGAGAAAGGTTTATAGGGTTCAAACCTGCAGGTCTTAAAGAAAATTTAAATGTCAGGAAGGAAGACAAATGACCCGGTCAGTAACTGGTTAATGGTGATGTAATGCTCAATACTTTAATATGTGGGGGTTGGAAGACATTTTTTCTCCTCGCCCTGAGTGTAATTTGGCCTGAAAATGGTGCCTAGCATAAACATGGGTTTATTAGGGTCAATCCTGTTAAACTTATTTGACTAGCTTTTATAAATAGCTAAGTCTCAGATTGGACATGAGTAAAGCTGTGAATGTTGTATAACTAGACATTTTAAATGAGTTTGCCCTATGCTCAAAACAAATTTTTCTTAAATGAAAACAAACGGCACATGATTGGGAAAAACAGGGATTATTAATGGGAAATATTGGCCATTGATGTGGGGTAACACAGATCATATGCTGATTCTTTTTACTATTTACATTAAAAAAACTTGTAATGGCTCCAAAAACAGAATTTTAAAATTTTTGCGTAATACAAAGCTCTGTAAAGGGAATTAACCAGAGGATGGTAACATAGTATGACAGTAGGATTTTGGAAAGTTGAGGGCTTTGGTGGCAAAATGACAAAATAAAGGGAACTTGTCAAGTGATTTATGATGCCTTATTTGAGGACAGGATAAGAAAAGAGGTGAGAAGCTGAGCTCTGTGATATATAGTTTGATATGATTTGATGCTAATTATTGAGTAAAAAGCATAGTACATTTTCAAAAGTGAAAATTTTGTGCTCACAACATAAATTGACAGTTTTTCTGTACACACAACATACCGGGAAAGCTTCAAACGTATGTGGGGGGGGGAACAGAACCCCCCCACTGTCTCTAAGGGGTTGGTTCAGGTTTTCTCTTTTCTTTTTTCCAAAATCCTGCTCTAAATCCTATAACCCTATTGTCATGATTGTACCTGAAACACCCCCGTCTTTTGGCTCTGGTCGCTGGTCAGGCCATACGAGTAAACCATGGTTTTTGACTTAATATATGTTTTTTCACTAGTGTGAACGGGTTTATTTGTGCTGGGGGCTAATTGATTCGGCCAACGCCCGTGGCCGGAATCTTCCCCGCACCTCTTGGTTAATTTTGTTCCTTCTTTAGTGACACCTTCTTTTCCTATTGGTCTTTTGTTCCCTTTTGCCCATTGCCTAGTTCTACTTTCATCTGTTCTAATAAGGTCTCTAATTCCCTTCCCGCCCTTTCCCTCTTTTTTGGCTCATTGCCTATAGTTCGCCTTTCTTCTGTTGTTTCTGTGCTCTCCCGGACCTTTCGCTTGGGACCCCGGTTTTTCTCCGTCTCACGTCTCTGTACCTCATGGGCCCCTACTGTTGCCGACTTTTGGGCCCCCCCCGGTTATTTTTTGTTTCCCACTCTACCCTTCTGCCCTATTGTTGCCCACTCATTTATTTTCTTTCTGTTTTTCCTGTCTGTGCGCACGTATATCAGTCGCTATCAGTCTTCCCCTTGGGGCCGGCTATTAAGGTTGGGTTCCCCAAAAGGCAGGGACAGAGACTGGGACCAGTGTCAGGGCCTCACTTGTCTGTGTCTTTGTGTGCGTCCCTGACAGTCCCTGACACCTATGTATCATAGATCTCATTTTCCTTCCCTCTATCACATCCTGCTCTTAATATATGGCAGCATAAACCATCTGACAGGTTTACTTTAAAATTGCAGTGAATACAGTGGTTCACTTCGGCCAAGGAACCAAAATGTAAAATAAAATACAAAAAAACCCCTAGGAACACTGGTCAACAGTAGTCTTAAATTTAGTGACCGATGTCAAGCAGCTGCTGCTAAGACAAAATCACGCCGTGCATCAAAAGAGGCTTAAATGATCATGAGAGAAACATATTTTAGCTCTATACAATTCACTAAGCAGACGACCTATGGAATACTGTTTACTGTTATGGGCATATGTGTATATGAAGGGCATGTAGAGGAGGGCAGCCAAAGTAATAAATTGAAAAAGTGGATGGGAGTACCAAGACATGTTATCAAATTTGGATTTTTTCATCTTGGAAAAGAGATGGCTTAGGCACAATCTAACTATAATGTAAAAATATGAATGGGTAACACAAAATAATTTCTAGTTTTTTTTTATACCTATGCCTGTGACCCTGATAACATCTAGAGAAAAGAAAGTTCCACCATTATCATAGACGGAGGTTCTTTACTGTAAGAGTAGTGAGACTGTGTAACTCTCTGTCATGAGAGATTTTAGGTAATCTAGCAGCTAGTCAATAACGCTCATAAATTATATCCATGGCATGGCAGTATGTAAACTGGATATAGTTTTGCATCGAAATCATAAAAGTAAATTAATAAGGGTTCTTGATTGGGAACCAAATTAGGACCTTAAATGCCTTACCACTGAAAACGTATGTATTAGTAGGCACATGTGGGCTTAACCTGAGCAAAGACAGATAAAGTGTGTTGTGTGGAAAATTTGTCAAATTGACTATAAAGCTCTAAATAATATAAATTTGGTTTACTGAATGCATTATTCTACTATAAACTTAAACAGATAAATGTTTTTGGCTGGTACTATAGTTTGAGAATGTTTAATTGATTTGTGGCCGAATACATGTAACAAATACAGCAAAGCAATGTACAGAGCAGGTGGCATGAAGAAAAAGTACACACAAAACCTGATAACTGCACACATGGTTGTATATCATTTTGCAGCTGTCACTCATTTATTCTTGTGATGCTTTGTGGAAATGCATATTATGCAAACGTTTTGCTCTGGTTGTTAATGCTCAAGACTTAAAACTGAGGTCTCCACTCTCTAACCTAAAGCAGACATCAAAATTACAATTTTTCATATTCTATAATCCATTTGTATTACTGAAATCCTCTTACAAAAATCTTTAAGTAATGTAATTACCAAGGTCTGTTCACATATGAAAAGGATATTGCTTCATTTTCTTAATTTCTCTACTCATTTAAACAAAACTCCTCAACCAAAGAGTTGGGTGAAATTGACAATTTAGGGATTTTGCAAATCTATCAACTACTTATGGTACAATAAATTTATATAATTTCCTAGATTTAATAATGAATTTAAGCTTCTAGTAAAAGTTTCTTTTCGATACATACAGTTATAATCGGTTTATGAGTCTATAAAAAATATAATTTTAAACTTTTAAGTCAAAGAGAGGGTGTCATCTTATGATGAAATAAAAACAATGTGGAGGTTTGTCTTCACAAAATCTTGTTGAAACAAGGCATGGGTACTTTGAATTTAAAGTCTAAAAAATAGAATAGATTTAGGGAAAATTAAATATTTTGGAAGAATATTTACAAACATTTCCCGACAATCTCCCCAAACCATAATCATAGATTTACTTAGTTCACGTTTATACTTAAATTCTATTATTCTGCTATTTGTTTACAGATTAAATTGGTAAAGTGCAAACAGATATCTTTTCAAAAAGTCAATTGGTCCCATCTTATCTGGAGATGTCCCAAGCTGGTTAGATTCTAATAAGATTTATCTTTTGTATTAACTACATACAGTATAAACAAAGATTTTTCTGGTTTTGTATGTGTTCCTCATAATTTAATTGCTAAATTATGGCTTTCAAAGAATTCACCTTAACTTTTGGAAAACAAAACTATAATATTTTTATCTTATAAAACACAGATATATAAATGTAAGGGACATTTGAGGAATTATGGTTAATTATTAGTATTTATTAAATTTACTATTTTAGTATTAAGTAGTAGTAATAATAATAATAATAAGTAGAGTATATTGTTTTTGTCTTTTGTTTGCTCCCAGAGCGTAAGGGTCGGAAGCTTGTAGGTGTATTGCTATGGAAGAGATAGTGCAAATTAAATAGATTAAATGTATATTAATTGGGAAAATGATTTCAATGTAATATGATTTGTTGAAAAAGGAATATAAAGAAATACACAGGTTTATAAGTACGGAAGTGATGAAGGATTTGGTAAAGCAAAGGAATATAAGTAATGAGATACACTAATCCTCTTAGGTATAGAAATTATACTAGTCTAATCTGTACTACCTTTTCTTAATTCCCTCCTGTGATAGGTGTTCATATCTTCTACAAATTCCTAAAAGAAATCTCGGTTCACAAGAAGCTAAAGGTTTGTGATCCCTTTCCAGTGGGATTTCTGTATCATTATTTTTCCTGTAGATTGTCATTTTTTACCCTCATATGTGAACAAGCTTATTTCTATGCCCCCTGATGGGGTTTCATTTAGATTGCTAACTTCTCCTGACTTCAACATATGCCGTATGTTGGAAAAATGAGGTAAAAAGATAAATGTACTACTTTTTAGTTTCTGTATTTGGATCTTTTTACTACATAAAAGTTAAATAAAAGTTAAAAAGATAATGTATGAATAGTATCAGTTGCATACTTGACTCTATTATCTATAATGCTGTAACCACTATATTTGTTTTCTAGTCCATCTTTTTTTATTATTTTTTTTATTAGTTTATGTTTCTGTATATATTTGTCGTTTGTTTTTGGGTATATCTGTGTATATCTGTAGGTTTAGTGGTACTAGTCATTTATATATCTTTTCCTTGTTTGTTAGGACTTAGGGAAAGGATATAACAGGTTATTTATAGCCCTTACTGGGGTGGTTACCCCAAATTTGATGGATAGGTAGCTAGTGATTTGGTTAGGGAATTTGTAGGGTGTCTGCTTACAATTCTTACTAGATATCATTAAAAGTTACTTTTTAGGTCTGTTTATCTAGTCTAAGGTTAATGCTTTTTCATTATTTTCTTAGATAGTATAGGTATTCATATGTAACACATATGTTATCTTAAATATGTTATCTACTTTGATGAAATGGCCATCAGTAGCATTGTTGCTCATTCCAGTGTACTTGGAAAAACAATTAGGATCACAACATGGCACGCTATAGTCACAGAACTGGAAAACTGCAAAAAGAGTTGGTAAACAGAGAAGTGGTTCATTATTTTTATGTACTAATACACAATTATTTACATATTACACAGTTTAATTTAACATATTAGTGGTATATACAAACACATGGCTTAAAGGATGAGTTCTGACTTTGCAGATTTGAGGTGCAGACTCTTAGGGCCACATGTATGAAAACTGTCCAGGTCTATAACTCATTTTGTTTCCCATAGCAACCAATCAGAGTGACACTTTCATTTCATATAGTGCTCTGGAAAAATTAAAGGGGCACTCTGATTAGTTGGTTTGGGAAACCAAGTGAATTTTAGACCTAGACAGTTTTCATACATGTGGCCTTTAATGACAAATGTGCTGCAAATTACAGTAAGAACAAGTGAATGGGGATATTAAAACACCATCTATATGTAGCATCCGGCATTCATTGGCTTTTCAAATCTACTCATTATGTTGCAGAAATGCCATTGATTTTCACAATGGATTCTACCCCTTTAATGTATACAGGGCTGCCATCAGGAATTCCAGGGCCCCATGCAGCCAACGTCAGGGCCCTCCAAACAGAAAAAAAATATTTTTGAATGGAAAAAAACCCTCCACTCAATTTTGACAATGTATTTTCAATTTATTTTTGGGACTTTACTGTACAGTATAAATTACATGTTATTTTTATGCTGCAGGTCTGTAAATGTTATCCCATACTATACACATGATATCGGAGAATAAATTTTCTCTCAGCCTACGTTGTGTGCTATTTAAATTAAAATTAAACCAGGAGTATGTGTGCACAAAAATGTCCATCATTCTTTCTCCTTTATTAAAAGTTTGGCAAGAGTTTTTATAACCTTTGTTTTGTAGGAGTACCATTATGCAAACAGATAATATATCTTGATTGGACAAGACAATATAATCAACATTTAAGCAACACCTTTTCATTATTATTCATTATTATAACAATGCCGACGTTAATAATCAAGTTTTTATGGGTTAGTTTATTAGCTAGACTATGCTTTTTATTATTCTTAATATTCAATGGCCAGTAGCAGTTATCACATGACAAAATGGCAGGGCTTATCCATAATCTTTTACCTAGATTCTACTGCATTAAAATGTGTGGCATTGGCAGCTATAAACATTCAGCAATGTTTATAACATTGAAGATTGAAAGTTTGAAACTTAAAGGGGTTTTGCCACGATCTCACTTCATACCTCCTGCATCCAGCTCTTCAACTCTGTGTGCTCAGAAGGGGGCGCGTGTGATTTGTTTGAATTGCAGATCATGTGACCCAGCAGGATGACATCACCATGCCTTTACTCTCTGTAGTCAATGAAAGGCCTGTTTATACATAGTGCTGTGTAGCTCAGAGGTAAATGTTTTGCCTCACAGCACAAGGGTCCTCGGTTCAAATCCCTGCAGGAACCAAACCTGTGGATATTTTTTCTCTTTATCAATGCAGATACCTCATTGAGGTTTCTTTTTCTTATTTATTTGCACTGTTTGACTAATTACTACAGAGCACAGAGGACGGGAGTAGAATGACAGCACCTGGGGTTTGAACACTCAGTAGCTGCCTGAAAGGAAAGGTGATGTCTGAGCATGTGCGACCAGGACTGAGGAGCTCTCAGCCCTGGTCGTATCCCATGGTGACGAACTGTAAACAATGGATCACTAAAGGAGCAGCTAAAACAAAAACGTGCAGAATTTTTAATAATGACGAATGGTGAAAATGTTTATTATTTAATTTGCAAGCTTCCCACGTCAATTTTACTTCGTGACAAAACCCCTTTAAAGGGGTTTTGCCACAAAGTAAAATTGATGTGGGAAGTTTGTAAATTAAATAATACACATTTTCACCATTCGTCATTATTAAAATTCTTCACCGTTTTTGTTTTAGCTGCTCCTTTAGTGATCCATTGTTTACAGCTCGTCTCCAGGGGATACGACCAGGGCTGAGATCTCCTCACTCCTGGTCAGATATGGTCAGTCATCACCTCTCCTCTCAGGCAGCTACTGAGTGTTCAAACCCCAGGTGCTGTCATTCGACTTCTGTCCTCTGTATTCCTTAGTAATTAGTCAAATAGTGCAAATAAATTAAAAAAAGAAATCTGAATGAGGTAGGTGCATTGAGAAAGAGAAAAAAATCCACAGGTTTGGTTCTTGCAGGGATTTGAACCGAGGACCCTTGTGCCTGGAGGCAAAAGTTTTACCACTGAGCTACAATGTAGCTACTTACAGCTCTATACAAAAATAGACCTTTCTTTCACTATAGAGAGGAAAGGCCTGGTGATGTCATCCTGCTGGGTCACATGACATGCAATTCAAACAAATCACACACGCCCCCTTCTGAGCACACAGAGCTGGATGCAGGAGGTATGAAATGAGATTGTGGCAAAACCCCTTTAATATAAACAGGGTATAGAAAAAGTGAAAAATAGAACTGTGTGGTGTATGGAGGCAAGTGATAAGTACAGAGAATGAATTGTAGTGGAAAAGTACTGCATACGGAGACGCTTGTCAGCCATTTTGTCTGTTCATTTAAAAACTGCAGACTTTTAATAACCCTTGCAGAACTATAGAATTAGTAAAAAAAAAAAATAATATCCATATCACACATCATTACTAGCCATGGAGGGTCATATTAGGGCAGTCCCTATATTTTTTTTTTCAGTCCCTATATTCACCTGTTCCCACACAGAAGTTAATTGATTTATCACAGGCATAACACACAGCTCAGCAGGAATGCAGGAGCCAGGCAGCAGCAGTAAACAAATACAATGTACTACTCTGCTGCCTCACTAAGGCTATGTGCCCACGGCGTAATTGCGGTGCATACAGTACGGCCGCAATTACCCCGGGTGATTTGGGAGTCGCGCTGACGCAGGCCCCATTGACATGCATTACTCGTGGTGCATATTCGCCACAAGTAATTGACATGTCACTTATCTCCCCGCGCATACAATTCGATCGTATTGTACGAGCGGGGAGAGGAGGCGTAATCCATAGTTCTCTATGAGTACGCTGCAAAGTACACACTGAAATTAGCCCATGTGAACATAGCTTAATAGAGGCAGGAGGAGGAGAAGTAGCTGTGTGCTGACCTGAACTGCAGAAATGAGGGTCACTGACTGCTCTGATGCTGGCTATGGAGTCAATGACTGAATGGCTCAGCAGGCCCTTCATTTTTACTTGTGTGGCCATGTCAGGAAACCCAAATGCAGAGCAGCCCACTGGGAATTTACCCGACAGGACAGAATGCCAGTTCCGGCCTGTCTATAACAGAATGTTATGCTAGTTGTTTGGATTGCATTTTTACAGTGACTGGTTTCTATTTAGTTTGCCTTAAAACATATAAAATTAAAAAAATTCTCTAACTAATGGTATGCATAGTTAAATACTTTTAATAAGGGACTCCAAAGTTGTAGCCTCTATTCATAATGCCTAATTATGTTACAGAGAATGAGTTACATTGGTTCAACCCCACATTTATTGTATAAGCCTGATCAAGAGCTCTGGGAAAATATTGCTCATTGCAACTCTTAAAGGGATTTTTTCATCAAAATAATTACCTTTTAAAATGTAGGGAAAGGTACTAAGAAGACTATTGCTAAATACATTGCTGTTTAAATTTTGCTTTGGCCAGGAGGTAAAGAACTCTTAGAGTACACAGTCTTCTCTGGTTACCTCTCCCCATCTCTCTCCGCTGTCTTTTATCTGATTGATGCACACGCTGCTGATTGACCATGGTGGGTCATTTCCTGCAGATCCTTATCTCTAGCAACAGAGTTTGTTTTTTTTACCTCACTAACTGAAAAGCTTTCACCATTTAGAGCTCTGCAGCCTTATGTAGTACATTTTATTAAGGTCCTGCAGGCATGTCTGTCATGCCTCAGTAATATTTCTAATGTATTTCTGTTTAGTCACAACAGCTCCATCCAGTGGCTATTTGTACATACTGTTAGATAACATACACTTCTATGTCCCATTAAAGATACCATAACCATACCACCTGACCTGATGACATCATAGTCTTCCCCTCAGCAGCCATTTTCTCCAAGACACATACAGAGTGAAGACATGTTCACCATCCTCCCCCATCCAAGCATACAGTAGTATTGCTTGTATGTCCAGTCTACCATTTTAGGGCTGCAGATTGTACAGTGATACATATTGTTATGTTCTGTGTCATCGCTGTTGTTTATAGTTTATAGTTCGACCCATGCTTATTGTAGACACCACCTTATATGTGTATATGTCTGCACACTCCTCATTTCTGTGTTTGTATTTTAATGTTTTTCATGCCAATGTTCATGGCTAAATTGCCTTGTGTAATATTCCATGTTTGCGTGCTGTTATATTAGGGCTTAATCACACGGAGCTGCGTGTTTCAATAGCGCAGCTCAGCTCCGTCTTGAAAAGAATTGCCTGTCAATTCTTTTCAAGACGGAGTGCAGCTGCGCTATTGAAACACGCAGCTGCGTTCTCTCATGTGATCGCCGCTCCGTGTTCAGCACAGCGAGCAGTGATAATCTCACTGCTAATTGTTAGATCCGTCTTGGGGACTGACAGAGCGGACCCCAAGACGGATCCCTAAAACACTTGTAACACTGAGTGAAAACTCCGTGTGAACAAGCCCTTACAGTAAGTGTATTCTCTTTCTGTTCCTCTGTTTTACAATATCCCTTGCAATAAAGTTGAAATATGGACATTGCTCCTTTGTCAGTGAATTGCTCCACACGCATAGAGAGGACAGAACAATGTAACTGTAACAGGAATAGCGAGGAACAGCAGAGCTGATAAGCCAATCACTGCTGCAGACCCACCCACAGCCTGATCAGGAAGTGTGAGTCCAAAGCTTTCTGTAGCTCTGTGAAACTGCATGGTAAGAAAACCTCTTTAAAAGGGTTGTGCAGTTTATAATGTTTTTATTTATTATTTATATAATAGAAAATCATACCATTTTCTAATAAAAGTGTATTAATAATTCTGCCTGTGTAATTTTTTTATTCCAATTCAGTAGGCACCCATCTTGGAAAAAAAAATGTTTATCCCAAATTGTTGTCCATAGTAACTGTACTAATATAGTAACTGTATGGACTAGGCATGGTGTCAGTCATGTGACCTCCTAGTATTTAGTTAGCAGCAGGGTTACCTGACATCTATTGGGCAACTCAATAGGAATAATGATAGAATAATTATTATTAATATGGTTACTACAGCAACTACTTTACTATGTGGATTTAGTCTTATAACTATCTCTCTAGGGGATGTCATGTTGTTAATAAGGTTATCAGTAAAAAAGGGTGATCCAAGAGAAGAATGTGCAAGCAGCTTCTTCACAGACACTGACAGACATGTTACAATGCTGCTGGAGGTGGTAATATTGGAGAAGTTTGGATCCTCAATAATCTGCTGTTACCTAGATGCCTAGGGTCACATGACATGTATGTGGTGGTCACATAAATGCTTTGTTCATTATTTTCAACAGGAATGTGGACTATACCATATGCTATTATTTTTTTCTAGATATGGTTCTACTGCACTGATGTAAATGGGGTACAGAAACAGAATACATGTATATTGCAAAATATTATATACTTATATCATATAATAAATAGTCATTATAAAGACATAAAGTAGATAACCCTTTTAAGTAACACACACTTCAATAAAAGTATTTCACTAAACATACAGCTGGTTATGGATTATGTTTAATCTGCAGTGAATAAACATTCCATTGGGCTGCTTTCACACAGAGCAGTTTTGGTGCAGTTTTAACTGTGCTCCAATTTAACTGCTTTTATTACCAACAAGCTTTTTGCACTTATCTAAACTGTTTGGAAAGTGAGTAATCAATTAGTGTGTTTTTAATCCACAAGACTTCAAACACAGTAATTGATTACTTACATGAAACTCCTTTCTGAACAATTTAGACAATTGAAATAAGCTTGCTGGTAATAAAGGCAGTTTAATTGGAGCGCAGTTAAAACTGCACCAAAACTGCTACTAGTATGATGTTGTACCGTGTTAGCCATAGAAAGTAGTAGAAGAGTGAAGAAATCAGGCGATACCTTTTAGTGGCTGAATATATTTGATGGTGAGCTTTCGAGAGAACTAGCTCCCTTCTTCAGACATGATGTTATACAAGAAATTGAAAATTCACAGACTTTTTATACACAAAAGACCTGGACCTTCAAAGAATCTTAGAATTCTTAACAATAACAAAATACCGTATATACTCGAGTATAAGCCGAGTTTTCAGCACAAAAAATGTGCTGAAAAAACCCTCCCTCGGCTTATACTCGAGTCACTGTCGGCACTCAGGCGCTGCGATGGCCCAAGTGCTGACAGGGACGCTTCAGTTATATGCGGCTCCTCACGGAGCGCATATAACTGAAGGCCGAGCACGGCTGACAGATTCCAGGCGCTGCGCTGGCCCGGGCACTGTCCGTCATCTCTTCCCCTGCATGCGACTCCTCCGGAGCGCACACAGGTGAAGAGATACCACTGCGGGGCACAGAGCGAGCGCTCCGTGCTCCGCAGTGGACTCCGGGCGGCCGCAAACTCTCCGGAGCGGCCGCGGCTGTCCGGAGCTCCCCGGCACAGGCAGCGTGCATGTCATCACGCTGCGTGCGCGGCCTGATGAGGGTCACCCGCCTGTGCCGGGAAGAGCGCAGCGGGACTGCAAACAGCGAGGAGGCCGGCCAGTGAGGGAGACGGAGCAGCGGGGATCCAGGTAAGTGATTTTTTTTTTGTTTTAAAACGTTGCCTACACCTGCCTATACCTGTCTAGTACTGCCTATTGCTGCCTAGTACTGCCTATAGCCTACCTATACCTGCCTAGTACTACCTATACCTGCCTAGTACTACCTAAACCAGCCTAGTACTGCCGATAAGCCAACCTATACCTGCCTAGTACTGCCTATACCTGCTAGTATACCTATACCTGCCTAGTACTACCTATACCTGCCTAGTACTGCCTATATAGCCTACCTATACCTGCCTAGTACTGCCTATACCTGCCCTTTGTACTACCTATACCTGCCTAGTACTACCTATACCTGCCTAGTACTGCCTATAAGCCTACCTTTACCTGCCTAGTACTGCCTATACCTGCCTAGTACTACCTATACCTGCCTAGTACTACCTATACCAGCCTAGTACTACCTATACCTCCCTAGTACGCCCTATAAGCCTACCTAGACCTGCCTAGTACTGCCTATACCTGCCTAGTACTACCTATACCTGCCTAGTACTGCCTATAAGCCTACCTATACCTGCCTAGTACTGCCTATACCTGCCTAGTACTGCCTATAAGCCTACCTATACCTGCCTAGTACTACCTATACCTGCCTAGTACTGCCTATAAGCCTACCTATACCTGCCTAGTACTACCTATAGCCTACCTATACCTGCCTAGTACTATGGGGGACATATAGCTGCCTATACCAGCCTATGGGGGACATTAAACTGCCTATATCTGCTTATGGGGGACATTAAACTGCCTATGGGGGACATTAAACTGCCTATACCTGCCAATGGAAATTTATTGGGATCTATTTTTATTTTTAAAATTCACCAGTAGCCGCTGCGTTTTCCACCCTAGGCTTATACTCGAGTCAATAAGCTTTCCCGTTTTTTTGTGGCAAAAGTAGGTGCCTCGGCTTATACTCGGGTCGGCTTATACTCGAGTATATACGGTACAATATAAGCAGAAAGTCATTTACAGCAGGTCAAGCAGTCAACTATCTGGAAACTTGTGAGGCGTGACAGAGGGGGTCAGTATTCCTGCGTCTTATCTAGCAGCCATCATGTCGTGATTTGTGACCATCACTGTTCACACATAGTTCGACATAAAGCTGGCATGAATATTTAGACCATTTTGCATAGTCTGAAATTTTTGCATTAATTTAAATTCCCACTCCTTTCTCTCGCTCTGCGTCTTATAGTTTCCCATTAAAACCCTAATTTTCAGATATTAAATACAATACTCTTCTCTGGAGTAGTGTTGTGCCACTGGAAGATCAGTTCTGCTGTTATTAATAGTGAATCTGTGTGAGTTCATGCGCTGGCTGAGTCCCTGCCCTGTTTCCCCCTGTGATGGGACATTGTATACACATAATCAGATACACGCATGTGTATGCAATGTCCCATCACAGGCCTCTATGTGGGGGAAACAGGGCAGAGACTCAGCCAGCGCATGAACTCACACAGATTCACTATTAATAACAGCAGAACTGATCTTCCAGTGGCACAACACTTCTCCAGAGATGACCATTGTATTGAAGATCTGAAAATTATGGTTTTAATGGGACACTTTAAGACGCAGAGGGAGAGAAAGGAGTGGGAATTTAAATTAATGCAAAATTTTCAGACTCTGCAAAATGGGCTAAATATTCATGCCAGCTTTATGTCGAACTATGTGTGAACAGTGATGGTCACAAATCACGGCCTGATGGCTGCTAGATAAGATGCAGGAATACTGACCCCCTCTGTCACGCCTCACAAGTTTCCAGATAGTTGACTGCTTGACCTGCTGTAAATGACTTTCTGCTTATATTGCATTTTGTTATTGTTAAGAATTCTAAGATTCTTTGAAGGTCCAGGACTTTTGTGTATAAAAAGTCTGTGAATTTTCAATTTCTTGAATAACATCATGTCTGACGAAGAGAGCTAGTGCTCTCGAAAGCTCACCATTAGTGTTGAGCGATTTTTAACGACAAAGTTGAAATCGGCAAGGTTTTTATGGTGATCGAAATTTCCAGATCATGCGATAATTAAGGTTAAAATCTGTGCATCATCTATTAAGATCGCGCCTTTTTCGGCGCTTCCTGTAATTTTGGCGGCCAGCAAATGAGATTACAGAATAGAGCAGGGTGAGATGTGTGTGCGACGTCATGACTGGGATGTGTATGGTTGCGATTGGCTGGAAAAATCACATGACCTCGTTTTACATAGAACAGCGTTTCCTGTTTCAGCCTCAGTGTCTCTCAGCGTCTCATAGGGATAGGACCTGCCTGTGGCCAAACAGCTCAGCGAAATTAGTCTATTTCTGCACAGAGAAACCTCTACTATTAGCTGTGATCCTTCCAATTTAGTTAGATTAGGGATTTGAACATTTTATGTAGTTAGCTAGAGAATTTTAAAGCAGAATCTACCACTGTAAATTCACGGCGGTGGGAGCGGGGGGGGGGGGCCCGCGGGCGAACACAGACAAGCTCTATCTATAAAGAACACTGGATAAAGTTCACCAAGACTTAGTGTAGACATTGTAGTGGAATATCTTTATTATTAACAGTTTGCTATTGAAATATTTCCTGGATATTGGGCAGCCCTGAACTTATATTGGAGAAAACATCATTTCTAGTAAATGAAGGTCTCTTTATTAGCAGCAAAAACTCCACTTTTATTATCAGTATACATTCTCAGATAGGTGTTCCAATTTTACCCATTACACCTGTGAATGTTGAATATATCCACCTACACTAAAATTACAAAACCAAGCAAATCTTGTAGTCAGAAACAGGTTGTTTGTTGCAAAAAATACAGTGTATCGTACGAAAAACATCACAGTTACGTGTTTTTTGACTTTTTGCGCACCAGCACTGTTTCATTGACGCAGACATCTAAGTAAATCTCTTAAAACAGCATTCTATATTCACCACAAGGGTGAATTGAAAGTGCAAAAAATTCCGTTTTTATATCAAACATATCAGTACGTGTTTTTTGACTTTTGCGCACCCAGCATGGTTCATTGAGCAGCATTCGTAAATCTTAAGACAGCAATTCTTTTATTCAACACAGTGAATTGAAGTTAAAAAAAAAAAATTAAAATAACCCAAAATAACAAAGAACAAGAACAAAAAAAAAAAAAAAAAAAAAAAAAAAATAAAAAGAACATTGGTAAAAATGTAAAAAGAAAAAAACCCCCCCAAAAAAAAGAAAAAAAAAAAAGGAAAAAGTAAAAAAGTAAAATAAAAAAAAATGATGAAAAATAAAAGAAAAAAAAAAAAAGTGAAATGGAAAATTCAAAGTGCAGATATAAGAAAAAAACACACGAAAAGTCAAAAAAATACCGTTTATTATATCAAAACATAAATCAGTTACGTGTTTTTTGACTTTTGCGCACCCCAGCACTGTTCATTGGAAGCAGCATCTACGTAAATCTTAAACAGCAATTCTATATTCACCACAGGTGAATTGAAAGGTGCAAAAAATATACGTTGTATTATATCAAAAACATAACAGTTACGTGTTTTAGACTATTGCGCACCCAGCACTGTTATTGACGCAGCATCTAGTAAATCTTAAAATACAGCAATTCTATATTCACCCCAAGGTGATTGAAAGGTGCAAGAAATACGCGTTTATTATATCAAAACTAACAGTTACGTGTTTTTTGACTTTTGCGCACCCAGCACTGTTCATTGACGGCAGCATCTACGTAAATCTTTTTAAACAGCAATTTTATTCACACAGGAGAATTAAAGGTGCAAAAATTTACAGTTTATTATTCAAAAACATAACAGTTACGTGTTTTTTGACTTTAGCGCACCCAGCATGTTCATTGACGCAGCATCTACGTAAATCTTAAAACAGCAATTCTATAATCACCACAGGTGAATTGAAAGGTGCAAAAAATACCGTTTATTATATACAAAACATAATACGTTACGTGTTTTTTGACTTTTGCGCACCCAGCACTGTTCATTGACGCGTGCATTACGTAAATCTTAAAACAGCAATTTATATTCACCTAAGGTGAATTGAATGGTGCAAAAAATTACCGTTTATTATATCAAAACATAAAAGTTACGTGTTTTTTGACTTTTGCGCACCCAGCAGTGTTCTTTGACGCAGCATCTACGTAAATTATTAAAACCACATTGTCTATATATCACCACAGGTGAATTGAAAGGTGCAAAAAATAGAGTTTATTATATCCAAAAACAAAACTGTTACGTGTTTTTTGAATTTTTGCGCACCCAGCACTGTTCATTGACGCAGCATCTAGTAAATCTTAAAAACAGCAATTTTATATTCACCTGTGGTGAATTGAAAGGTGCAAAAAATACCGTTTATTATATTAAAAACATAACAGTTACGTGTTTTTTGACTTTGCGCACCCAGCACTGTTTCATTGAAGCAGCATCTACGTAAATCTTAAAACAGCAATTTCTATTTCACAACAGGTGAATTGAAAGGTGCAAATAAAATACAGTTTATTATATTCAAAAACATAAACAGTTACGTGTTTTTTGACTTTTGCGCCACCCAGCACTGTCTTTGGACGCAGCATCTACGTAATCTTAAAACTAGCAATTTTATATTCCCACAGGTGAATTGAAAGGATGCAAAAAAATACCGTTTATTAGATCAAAAACATAAACAGTTACGTGTTTTTTGACTTTTGCGCACCCAGCACTGTCATTGACGCTGCATCTACGTAAATCTTAAAACAGCATTCTATATTCTCCACAGGTGAATTGAAAGGTGCAAAAAATACCAGTTTATTATATCCAAAAACATAAAGTTAGTGTTTTTTGACTTTTGCGTCTCCCTAGCATGCTCATTGACGCAGCACCTTCGTAAATCTATAAAACATGAAATTATATATTCACCACAGGTGAATGAAAGGTGGCAAAAAATACCGTTTTATTATTATCAAACAATAACAGTTACGTGTTTTTTGACTTTGGCGCACCCCAGCACTGTTCATTGACGCAGCATCTGCCTGTAAATCTTAAAACAGCAAATTCTATATTCACCAACAGGTGAATTGAAAGGTGCAAAAAATACCGTTTATTATATCAAAACATAACAGTTACGTGGTTTTTTGACTTTTGCGCACCAGCCACTGTTTCATTGACGCAGCATTAACGTAAAATCTTAAAACAGCAATTCTTTATTCACCACTGGTGAATCTGAAAAGGTGCATAAATACAGTTTATAATATCAAAAATAAAACAGTTACGTGTTTTTTGACTTTGCGCACCAGGCACTGTGCATTGACGCAGCATCTACGTAAATCTTAATAACACGCAATTTTATTATTCACCACAGGTGAATTGAAAGTGCAAAAAAATAACGTATATTAGATCAAAACATAACAGTTACGCATGTTTTTTTCGATCTTTTGCGCAACCCTGCACTGTTCATTGTCGCTAGCAATCTTACGTAAATCTTATACAGCATTCTATATGTTCACACAGGTGAATTGTAACGGTGCAAAAAATACCGTTTATTATATCAAAACATACAGTTACGTGTTTTTTGACTTTTGCGACCCAGCACCTGTTCAATGACGCAGCATTCTACGTTAAATCTTAAAACAGCAATTCTTTATTCACACAGGTGAAATGAAAAGGTGCAAAAAATTTACCGTTTATTTTACAAAACATAACAGTTACGTGTTTTTTTGACTTTTGCGCACCAGCACTGTTCATTGACGCAGCATCGCTTACGTAAATCTTAAAACAGCAATTCTATATTCACCACAGGTGAATTGAAAGGTGCATAAAAATACAGTTTATTATATCAAAAACATACAGTTACGTGTTTTTTGACTTTTGCGCACCCAAGCACTGTGCATTGACGCAGATCTCGTATATTCTTAAAACAGCAATTCTATATTCACCACAGGTGAAATTGAATGGTGCAAATAATACCGTTTATTATATCAAAAAATAATCAGTTACGTGTTTTTTGACTTTGCGCACCCAGCACTGTTCATTGACGCAGCATTACGTAAATTTAAAACAGCAATTCTATATTCACCACAGTGAATTGAAAGGTTGCAAAAAATACGTTTTATTATATCATAACATAACAGTTACGTGTTTTTTGACTTTTGGCACCAGCCACTGTTCATGACGCAGGCATCTACGAAAAATCTTAAAACAGCAATTATATATTCACAACAGGTGTATGAAGATGCAAAAAATACCGTTTATTTTATCAAAAACATAACAGTTACGTGTTTTTTGACTTGCGCACCCAGCACTTGTTCATTGACGCAGCATTACGTAAATCTTAAAACAGCAATTCTATATTCACACAGGTGAATTGAAGGTGCAAAAAATACCGTTTCTTATATCAAAAACATAACAGTTACCAGTGTTTTTAGATTTTAAAAAAACCCCCCCCCCCCCAATTTTTTATAATAATAAACCCCCCCCCCCCTCCCCCCCCCCCCCCCCCCCCCCCCCCCATTCTTTCACCCCCCCCCCCCCCCCCCCCCCCCCCCCTCCGCACCCAGCACTGTTCTTGACGCTGGCATCTACGTAAAAATCTTTAAAACAGCAGATTCTATATTTCACCAAGGTGAATGCAAGGTTGCAAAAATTACCGTTATTATATCAAAACATAACAGTTACGTGTTTTTGACTTTTGCGCACCCAGCACTGTTCATTGAAGCAGATCTACGTAAATCTAAAACAAGCAATTTCTATATTCCACCACAGGTGAATTGAAAGGTGCAAAAAATACAGTTTATTATTTCAAAACATAACAGTTACGTGTTTTTTGACTTTTGCGCACCAGCACTGTTCATTGCGCAGGCATCTACGTAAATCTTAAAAAAGAATTCTATATTCACCACAGGTGAATTGAAATGTGCAAAATATACCGTTTATTATACCAAAACTTAACAGATAAAGTGTTTTTTGGACTTTTAGCCCAGTCCAGATTTGTTGATAGGGGAACCTTGCAGTTAAATTTGAATCCAGCAATTTTGTTTGATTAGAGGATTGAGAATAGCTGTGTTTTGCCGTCTTTTAATAAGAGACTTTCCAAAACTATGCCATCCTTCTCACAATATTTATATTTTGAACATGTGAGCGAAAATGCTGGTGGTAAGAGAGCAATGAGAGGAGGGGTAGCACATGGAGGTAGAGGTACGAGAGGAAGGTGCTCCTTCCAGTGCTGGCGCAACACGCATGCCAGCGGATCGTCAAGTTGGCGGGGACCGTCAGCCGTCATCGCTGGGTCAGGGGCCCTGTGAATCTAAGTATCGAACATAGTCGCCAATCTGTCCATTCAGTGGTTTAATGCAACCTGCAATCTAGCAGTCTGTACTCCTCGTCCTCGCAGTACTGCCTCAAATGGTCGTCATTCAGCATCATCAGCATCTGTCCAACGTATGAAGAAAGCCCAAATGTCAACTCGTGTACCCAACCACTGTGGATAATCCATTTCTGAGACCTCTTTGATGAAAAAATGCGGTTGGGGTCAGAAGCTTGTTAAAGATCAAGAGGCCAAAAGGATGATTTTCTCTGATCTGACGCCAGTTTATGATGCCATCAGAGGAGGTGAAGGAAGCCGGTCAATCGGCAAAAATCCCGGGCGGTCGGCAACGCCTTGCAGTGCCCTTGCTTGTGGCCGCAGCTTTGGGATGCAGAAAGTCAGGTGACCAAGTCACCTGTGTTGTTGATGGATGAGTTGACGGACATTGTGGATCCATCCTGGTCTTTTCCGCAGAAGTTGGCTTGCCGAGCGCTTCATCGTGGACGAGAGGAAGGACGATGGGGGTAGTGTCAATGGGGGTCCGCCACAAAAAGGGAGAGGGCGGTCGCAGAAGTCCGCTGATATGATTCCAGCCAGCCACGTGTCTGCGCAAACCGCTCCTCGCTTATCGCGTCAAAAAGGTCCTGGACTCTCAAGCCTGGGCCTTCTTTGAGCAAGCCTCTGTTCACCAGCGATGTCATATGCCGCCTTTGCCGTAAACGCTAAGTATGAGGCAAGAACCTTAGTGGTTAACACACCACCAAACATGTCTAGTCACATGCAGCGGATGCATGATGTTGAAATGAGGGAACACTTGGCCAAAAAGGCAAGACCGACGCCGGGCCTCCAAAACCACTGTCACACCCTCTGTCTCCGGCTCCTCCTCCTCCTCCACCAAGCGTTCATCAGATGCCCATGTCTTCAGAGTCATGATCAGGATCATCCTCCGCTTCAGCATCCACCGTCGCCCGAGTACCACAGCACCACCGGAGGACCATCTACCCTTCTCCTTCCGCCCAGTTTGACAACCTGCACGCCGTACAGCGGCCAGTCTAGAAAGAAGCTTATGTCTTCAGGTTTGGGAGCAGGAAGTAAAAACACTTTAACCCTAACCATCCCAAACAGCCAAAAGCCTGAATGTCGGGCATTGCCAGGCTTTTGGCTTGGAAATGTTGCCTTACGTTCTGGTGGACACAGATGGGTTCCGCCACGTCTGGGCCCTCGCTTGCCCCCAAATCAGGATGCCGAGCAGGCCATTTCTTTGCCAGAAAAGCCGTCCCTCCCTGGACCATCCACGTGTCATCTAAAATTTCAAGCGCTTTGTCTGCATCTGTGTCGGAAAAAGTCCATCTCACCACCGGAACGCATGGACTAGTAAGCACGGCCAAGGCGCTATATCTCTGTGGACCGGCTCACTGGGTGAGCAGGGTGGATGGTCTCTGGGAGGTGACGTGGCTCTCAGGCTCGGCGCACGCTCTTCAAAACCGCAGGGATGGCCACCCCCTGTGCAGGGATCTTTCCCCAAGGTCCTCTGGTGCATCACGTGCCCAGAGACACCAGGCCGTGTTGAAATTAATCTGCCTTGGAGACCGTCCACACACAGGTAGGAGCTGGTGGACGGCTCTAAGCAACGAGAACCGAGCGCTGGATGGGTGACAAGAACCTTGTGCCAGGGCAAAAGGTGGTGTGCGTATAACGGGCGAAATCGCTGGCCGCCCTTAAGATCGGTAGGTGGGCCATCCCTTTGACTGGCACATGTCATGAACCTTGTCGTCCAGAAATTTTAAAGAGCTTACCCGGGTCTGGCTACCTGCTGAAGAAGGCTCGAGTTCGCACTTCCGCCGTTCGCACCACTGCTTGGTCCCGCCGGGCTGCGTTGCTGCGTCAGCTCGGCCTCCCCGTCACCCGTCTCAGTGTTGACGTGGCAACAACGCTGGAATTCCACCCTACACATGCATCCAAGCGATTGTGGCAGCAGCGCAATGCATTACGCTGTACGAGTGACAAATGGCATGACAAGAAAAAAAAAACAGCAGGTTACGGAACCTCGGGGGTTGAACACACCGAGAGTGGATGCAGGTGAAAGAGCTCGTGCACCATCCTGCAGTTTGAAGAAGCCACCAAAATGGTCAGGTGCGGACAATGCCCTTGTCATCATGAGCAGTGTGGTGATTCTTAGTTCTGGAACGATCGTTGGATACTCTGAATACAACAGGTACCCGCCAGCGCGGGACGGAGGAGACGGACCCACAGATGCAGGACACAGAGACTTTCACTCCGTCCAAACCACAAGGCCCGACATTTTCACAAATTCATCGGTCTTTCATTAGGCAGTGGTGTCGGGGACCGAGCTAGGAAGTGGCGCATAGCTCTCAGGGTGCATCATCTCAAGGCAAGTCAGGGTGTGTTGAAGCTGGTGTCGGAGGCAGAGAGGAGGAGGAGGAGGAGGTATTCCTTGACACCGTTGTTACCGTCGTCCCTGCCTGGGAAGAGGTTGGCGCGAATTTGGGCGGAGGAGGAAGATGTGGAAGATCAGTTTGCTAGTGCCCTCGACCAGAGGCTTGGGAACTGAAGGCTCCATCTCTCACATGAGTGCTTGGATGTTCCATTTCCTCCAACATGATCCTCGCATTAAAGGAGTTGTCTCCCCACAGGGTTTCAAAGAGTGCATGAAAGAAATTCTCTGTCACTTCCTGGTTCATACTAATTTGCATAATCTCCATGCTTGTACAGCTAGGTTGTGACTTCAGATGCTAATTAGATTAGATAGCTTCTCAAACTGCTGGAAGGACTTCTTATCTTAATCCCCAAACAAAGCCCTAATACATGAGCTGTTTACTTGAGATAAATCAAGCTTTTTACTGTCTGGGCAGCACTGGTCCACTGACTGCAACTGCTGACCTGTGTGATGACTCACTCTCTTTGTTATTCATTGAACAAACTGGACCCAGGAGATTTGTTTACAGTGGATTACTGGAGAACTAATTGCCATGGAGGTAATAAATTCCTTGTATCTCTTTAGGGAAAACAGAGGAACAATGAATTTTATTTGGAAAATGTCTTTATTTTGTGTTCCCTACAATTTGAAAGCTATTCTTTTGTAGCCGTGACACCCCTTAGGCCATCACAATGAACAACAGTTACTGGGTGGCCACCTCCTGGATCCCCGGTACAAAACAAAAATCAGCCACTTTTCCTTCCACCCCACCCAAAATAGAGAGTGTTATAATGCAGAAAATGGAGTCCTTGCTGATTGATCAACTGGGAGACATACTTTGCGTCTGCTTCCGTTCCCGCAAATGTCACGTGGAACATCTTCAGCGAGTGACAGCAGGTAGGAGTGCCAAGTAGCGTAGCGGCTGCAGCAGGCAAGGTGGCAAGAAGCCTAATGGGTCGACACTGGAAATCTTTGGGTTACACCTCACCGGACGAATGCTACTGCAGGGCACAATTCTAACACACAAAGATCAGCTTAAGATTCATGGTTCACGACTATCTGCGTCTCAACACCGAGTTTTTCATGTGTTCCGGACCATATTGATTTCTGGGTATCCAAAATGGACGAATGGCCCGAGCTGGCTCGCACGCCATAGAGGTGTTGTCCTGACCAGCAGCCAGCGTCATATCTGAGCGGACCTTCAGCACAGCTGGAGAGTCATTACAGACAAAACGCATCGGCTTTCCATAGATAATTGTGGATCGTTTGACTTTCATCAGATGAAATTCAGGCATGGATCTAGATGATGTTGTGCCCAATTTGCCGAGGTCACCGATTAGTTTGCAGTCTACTTCTACTTTCCTTTTCTAAAAGAATGGTCTCTTGAAAAACTTTTTTTTAAAATGATCAGTTCTTACTGCAATTTTTATTTCTCTTTTCCCAACAGTTATTTTGCTGGTTTTGCTGTGAGGAGACTGTAAAAGACAGCAGGTTTCATGACAACACAGTATTCCATTTACTCACTTTATCTTAAGAAAGTTTTCGCATTGTCAATGGTTTTGAGGTTTTGTCTGATGTGAGATTACAACAATTAATCATGGTCCTTTGGATCAGAAATGTGGAACTTCTAAGTGGCCTTTCATCAACTCACAATTTTTATTTGTGATGAGAAGTCATATTTATAATTTTTTTGGGTCATGTTGCTGTGAGATTCAGCTATTAATTACTTGTCCTTTGGTACTAGTAATGTGGCTTTAGTGGCCAGTTCTCCCTCACATTTTTAATAGTGATTGAGAAGTTTATATTTTATTTTTTGGGGTCATGTTGATGTGTGTACAGCAATAATCATGGGTCTTTGTAACAGAAATGTGCTTTCTATGTGGCATTTCTCCCTCACAATTTTTTAACCAGTGGCTCGAGAAATTCATTTTTCTATTTTTTGGGTCATGCTGCTTTGAAATGCAGGCAATACTACAGTTCAGATTAATAAAAAAATAGTTGTTTTAAAAGACATTTGTCTTACAATTGACCTCAAAGTGGCTCAAAGGTCATGCTTTGAATTTTTGGGGGCATTTTGCTGTGACATGCAGCTATACTACAGGTCCATTCTAAAAAATGTTGTTTCTAACAGACTTTTGTTCAGTCTCAATAGAACCAAAGTGGCTCAAGGGGTCATGCTTTGAATTTTTGGGGGGCATTTTGCTGTGACATGCAGATATTACTACAGGTTCTATTCTAAAAAATGTTGTTTCTACAGAAATTTGTTCATTCACAATTGTCTAGAGTGGCTCAAGGGTGATGGTGTGTCAGAAACAGGAATAGGTAGGCCCACTGTTAAATGGACACATATTGCAAAATGACCTTGTTTTTGCAAGACTCTTTAACTTAGCTATCAATCCCTGTATTGAGAAAACCCATTTAATACAATGAAAAAAACAGACGAACACAAAGACATGGTGGGATTCCATCCTATTTTAAAAATGTGTTTTTAGAATTAAAGTACTAAAAAAACTTGCATGTACAAATAGCTGTTAAAAAATTCTCTGAATTGTACAAGGGAGGTACAGGAAAACTTGGACAGATGTTAGGTTTATTCAGAGGACATTGGAGTATGGAGCACGGGACAGAGAACAAAGTACTGAGACCATTTCTCCAGCACGTTGAGTAAAATGAGAAAAGAATGCCACAGATAAAAGGGCACCTGGGTGTAACAGGAGAGTTAACCACAGTATTTCAAGTGAAGCTCAACATTGGTCCACAATTGATTCGGAGGGCAAGCGCTACCCAGGTATGACTGTGTACAGAGGAAGGCTGGAGTTCTCACACTTCCGCTTCCGCACCTGCTTCAGCATGACGGTTTTCGTTGCTGACGTCATCAGGGCATTTATAACCTGCGTGTTAATAGATGACGGACGAGCCTGGCCTTTCACAGCACCACTGAACTCCGGACCCTGGGTCATGATGTGGCCAGGGCAGGTATAGTCAATGTCCAGTTCAACTAAAAATGGTGGTGAAAGGACTCCTTTTTCGGCACTTTTTAAATGTGGGGGGGTCATTGCAGGTTTGGGGCTCATGCTGTGGCCCTGGACAGGAATAGTACAATGTCCAGTGAAACTAAAATGTTGGCTTGAAGACTCCTTTTTAGGACTTTTTAAATGTGGGGGTCATGCAGTTTGAGGGCTCATGCTGTGGCCCAGGAAGGTTTAAGTCAATGTCCAGTTAATAAAATGGTGGTTGAATAAGACTCCTTTTTCCGGCACTTTTTAAATGTGGGGGTCATTAGGTTTGGGGACTCATGGCTGTGGCCCAGGACAGGTATAGTCATGTCCCAGTGAATAATAAAATGGTGGTTGAAAGACTCCTTTTTCTGGCACTTTTTAAAATGTGGGGGTCAGGCAGGTTGGGGGCTCATGCTGTGGGCCCAGGACCAGGTATAGTCAATGTCCAGTGAAACTAAAATGGTGGTTGAAAGACTCCTTTTTCCGGACACTTTTAAATGTGGGTGGTCATGCAGGTTTGGGGCTCATGCTGTGGCCCAGGACAGGTATAGTCTATGTCCAGTTGAAAACTAAAATGGTGGTTGGAAAGACTCCTTTTCCGGCACTTTTTAAATGTGGGGGTCATGCAGGTTTGGGCTCATGCTGTGGCCAGCGTCAGGTATAGTCAATGTCCAGTGAAACTAAAAATGGTGGTTGAATGACTCCATTTTTGCGGCACTATTTTTAAATGGGGGGTCATGCATGGTATTGGGGCTCATGCTGCGTTCCAGGACAGGGATATTCCAATGTCAGTTCATAAGTACTGATGGTTCAAATCATACTGCCTTTGGCACTTTTTAATTTGTGGGTGATGCAGGTTTAAGGGTCAGGCGGGTGTTAAAAGACAGGGATAGTAAATGATCTGTGACTTTTTTTCCTGTGACTTTTAAAACCCTAAGTGTGTTGCCTAAGATTTTAGAAACGTATCCATTTGACTGTTGTTGATTTTAATTTCAGCTTCTACAGACTTGTTTGGGTGTAATAATGATTGTGTTGTTGCTCTCCTTAGACTTTAATGGTCATCGCGCATAATCGATGCTCATTATCGAAAAACCTTATCGATAGCGGCCGACTATCGACTATCGATCGATCTCGATAGCCAACGCAATCGCTCAACACTACTCACCACAAATATACTCAGCCTCTAAAAGGTATCGCCTGATTTCTTCACTCTTCCAAAACTGCTTCGTGAGAGCACCCTTAGGTGTTTCTGGACAGATGTTAATAGCTAATTAACAACTTGTCATCTCATATTAACTAATTTATAACCACATTCAGCTGGAGACAACAGTCTACAGGAAATACCATGGTGTCTCTATTACCAAATACATGCTAACAAGTAGGAAAGATGAATGTTAAAATATATTCATGTAAAGTGGTAGTGGTTCAGGTGAACACAATAGTGCTTCCAGATTCTTCTGTGATTTTGTATAATTAGGAAAGTGCTAAGTTGACTTACAGCATAGGAAGCAGGGGGAAGATAGTGCTGCTGAATGTTCTAGCTGAATGTTACAAGTTGAGTCAATAACCAATTTGCTCAGGGAGTTTAGTCGCTTGTCATGTCTCAAGTGCCCGGCTTCTTGGCCTTGTAAAATCAATGTTTTGATTTGATATAATAATATAATTTTATATAAAATATATATATATTAAAATATAGTCTCTGATAAGCATTTTATACAGAGTTCCAGACAAATTCCTAAAAGTTCTCCTTCCCAGGTTACAAAGGCATGGCTCTGTAATCTGTAGAGAACAGTTTAGCAGGACATAGTTCTGGCTTATGTCACAACTCCTACTGTGACTTATGTCTTAAGTCTACTAGTCATATTTCCACCAACCTAGGCATGCCTATATATATACGGTATATGTATATAGTAGACTTATGACATAAGTCGCAGTAGGAGTTGTGACATAAGCCAGAATTATGTCCTGCTACAGTGTTCTCTACAGATAAAGAGCCATGCCTTTGTAACCTGGGAAGGAGAACTTTTAGGAATTTGTCTGGAACTCTTTGTAAAAAGCTTATCAGAGACTTGTTCAGTAGCAGGCAATACAATGTATATTGTAGGTCTGTCCAAACCTCAGCTGATCTCCTCAGTGGAATCTCTTGCTCATCCAATTAGCAAAAGATTGTTGTTACTTATTTTGTTCATTTTTTTCTGTAACTGTTTTGCCTTGTTATGCATGCCATTTTTATAACACCATGGTTATGACATTTTCAAAGCATTGCACTCTTGTATGTACATTTTAGAATTAACAAGTTTGTCCTTTGCTGCCCCAAACCTACCCAAGACTTTGAAGAGGAAAACTTTAGCTTAGCTGGGTTAACCCTTTGTATTTCAGTGTGCTAAAAGTTAATTTGTTAATTTTTGTGTATGTGTGAACTGTTTTTTGGAGCATGTAACTCATGTTATTAGCCTAATATAAATGGTGTAAGACTGGGTGGAAAAAGCTGATTAACCATTTACAGTAAGACCCAAGCCATGCGTACAGCTGTTCAAATTTCCCTGATTTAAAAGACTGGAAATAGATGATTAGTTAATCCAAGAATAAGCCTGAGCAATGCTGCTCTGTATATTATACCAATATATGAACTAATATAATGGACTAATATGCTGAATCTACAATATACAAATTATTCACAATTTTGCCATAGGCAAGCATAAACTCATCTACTTCAGCACTATAGTAGAAGTCACTATAACTTGCCTTAACTATATTAAAACCACAGTAATAAGGACTCCTAGTCAATATGATCTATGCTGAAAAAAAATGTATATAGCTATATACACTCACCGGCCACTTTATTAGGTACACCTGTCCAACTGCTCGTTAACACTTAATTTCTAATCAGCCAATCACATGGCGGGCAACTCAGTGCATTTAGGCATGTAGACATGGTCAAGACAATCTCCTGCAGTTCAAACCGAGCTCAGTATGGGGAAGAAAGGTGATTTGAGTGCCTTTGAAGTGGCATGGTTGTTGGTGCCAGAAGGGCCTGGTTGAGTATTTCAGAAACTGCTAATCTCCTGGGATTTTCACGCCCAACCATCTCTAGGGTTTACAGAGAATGGTCCGAAAAAGTAAAAACATCCAGTGAGCGGCAGTCCTGTGGGCGGAAATGCCTTGTTGATGCCAGAGGTCAAAGGAGAATGGGCAGACTGGTTCGAGCTGATAGAAAGGCAAACAGTGACTCAAATAGCCACCGTTAAACCAAGGTAGGCAGAAGAGCATCTCTGAACGCACAGGTACGGCGAACTTTGAGGAAAGATGGGCTATAGCGCAGAAGACCACACCGGGTCCCACCCCTTTCAGCTAAGAACAGGAAACTGAGGCTCCAATTTCCCCAAGCTCACCGAAATTGGACAGTAGAAGATTGGAAAAAAACGTTGCCTGGTCTGTGAGTCTCGATTTTGCTGCGACATTCGGATGGTAGGGTCAGAATTTGGCGTCAACAACATGAAAGCATGGATTCCCTCCTGCCTTTGTATCAACGGTTCAGCTGGTGGTGGTGGTGTCATGGTGTGGGAATATTTTCTTGGCACTCTTTGGGCCCCTTGGTACCAATTGAGCATCGTTGCAACACCTTGTGGAATCTTTGCCACGAAGAATTGAGGCAGTTCTGAGGTAAAAGGGGGTCCAACCCGTTACTAGCATGGTGTACCTAATAAAGTGGCCGGTGAGTGTATATATATATATATTATATATATATATATATATATATATATATATATATATATACAATATTTCCAGAATTCACAAGGATAGCTTCCCATAGAAACCGACACGCTTCAGTTTGTACCAACGTATATCTCCACTATTGCCCCCAGTAGAAAAATGTGTACTGCTCTAACCAACTTGCAAAACTAAATTTCAGACCTACTGTCTGTATAGACTAAACACTGTTAGCTCTTAAATATTCTGTTTCAGCAGAATAATATCAGGATAGGCCCAAGTTAGCTCTTTATTAGCAGCTAGCAAGTCACTATCCCTTAGTGTTTAGTCTATACAGACAGTTGGTCTGACATTTAGTTATGCAAGTTGGTTAGTGCAGTACATATTTGCACTGGGGGTAATAGCAGTTTATAATGACTTTTGATTTTTATTACCCTAAGTAGAAATAATGATTACTTTTGTTACTCTGCTGAAGTAGATGAATGTAAGCTTGTCTATGGCAAAATTGTGACTAATCTGCCTGTATACTGTATTTATTCAGTGGTCATACTTTTTATTGCTTATAGTGCAATAGCTTAGCTTAGCAGATGTATCAGCATAAGTTAGTCGGTCTCTACATGTTACTAACATGTAAAAGACAGGATACAGGAAACATTGCTGATGTACAGCTGATCTTTCAACCTGACCTTATTAATCTGTCTGTGCCATTTACTCAGACATTCTTCCTTCCTCCATTTCAGCTAATTGGGAGAAAGTAAAGTTACCTGTCTGCTTCAGAAGAATGATTCTATATTTATATTAATCACTAGCAAATGCAGACCTTTTCACTAGAATATCACATAACTTATTCATTCCCATTTCTGAATACGACAGCTATTAATCAATGAGGCATAAACATAAACTCTAACATTTTCATACTGCCCAAGAATATAAATTTAACTGTAGGAATTCCTGAAAATATTGTGACTTTAATGGACATGTTTTTCCATTCTGAAGCAAATGCAGACTCTTTAAAAAGTTTCATATTCACCTGTATTATCTTTGTCTCTTTAATTATAATGTTTAGGAAATAACATTTTTTCATCCCCTTCTATATCTGTCACCAACTTTCTGATAATTCACTGAACCATGTTTATAGCATGAAGTAATATCTATTATGGCAGGTATGTGCAAGAATTTATGATTTTGTTATCAAGAAACATTCTGGGTAAAGCTGATGTACTGTTTTATGTTAAATGCATGATCTGCGGGGGCTCTTATATCATAGCAAAGGTCACCTTGAATTATTGTGCCATACACTAACCCCTTAGCCTTACCGTAGGCATAACACATTGTATCAGTTTGGCCCAGAGTCTTCCTTTAAAATATAAGGAAAAGGTAGAAAAATGTAGGCAATTTAGTAGAGTATACAGTGATTCATAAGGAAAAGATAGATGTGCAACAGTTTTATAGTCTTGAAGCCGGTAAAATGAACTCATTAAATTGTCTCTTAGGGACAAGTTGATATGCTTTTTCTTTATCTCCACTAAGCTTGATGATGCATTTATATTTGCAGCAAATTATAAACCAGGAAAACCATATACATCACTGCCTTGTTGATCATCGTTGAGAAGGAAAAATAAGCATGTGTAGCATTTAGGTATATGAAGAATGATTATTTTGTCTGGTTTCTAAATAAGTGGGTGTGTAGCCAAGTATTGTAATGTGAAACATTTTATATCTTCTATTGATTATCTGTAGACTGTGTGACACTGTCCAAATGGTAGATCAAGTAATACAGGGCCCAGCTTTATTTTCCAACCCCTAAATGAATGAGCAATACAAGTTTTCCAGATTTGAATGTTACCTCAATCTCTCTATATTACCACTGACAGTGCAGAAACACTAGTAAGATCGCTAATTATCATTGTAATTTGTTACTTAATGGGATTCCACTAAAGAAACTTGTTCCACTTTAACCATGAACACAGCAGCCAGGTTCATATTATACTTTTGACTAACAGCTTTAATGACACCTCTGGACTCTGTTGCCCATAACACTGGTTACCTGTTTCTTACCAGTCTCCAACCTGTCTAAAAGCTGTCTAAAATTACACACCACAATATATTATAACTTTCATCTCCAACTAATAAACCCAGTCATGCTTTTTGTTAGCCAATGACCTACGGACTTCATCCTCATTACTACACCTCTCATTTCTATTTGTAGGACTTTTTTGTTCCCTATATTCTGTGGCTATCACTGAATCTCTTAAAATTTACAGTTGTAACAATGGGTCACAATTTAATTCCTTCAATGAGGACTAAGTCCCAGCTACAACTATAGTCCATCACCTCAACCCACTACCCTTGTTACTTAGTTGCAGTTTATATACAGGTTGTGAAATAAGTATTGAGCATGTCAACAATTTTCCAAGTAAATATATTTCTAAAAGTGCTATTGAAATGAAATTCTCGTCTGATGTCAGTAACAACCTATTCAATCCACACAGACAAATCAAACCACAGATGTACATAACTTAATTTATGTATAATAATGAGAAATGAACAGGGAAAAAGTACTGAACACATGAAGAAAGAGAAGTGCAAAGATCCATGGAAAGTCTTGACACCAGCTGAAATATATCAGTAGTTGGAAAATACTGCCTCTTAGTGAAAAATAATATCAGTTGGTTTAATTAAAAGGCCTATAAAAAGGTGTCTCATTACCAAAGTGCCACACAAGAAACATGTAATGATGGGTAAAAAAACAGTGAGCTGTCTCAAGACCTTCACAATTTTATTGTTGCAAAATGTGGTAATGGCATTGGTTACAGAGGAATTTCTAAACTACTGAAGGTTCCAGTGCACACTGTTGGGGCTTTAATCTGGCAGTAGAAAGAACATCATTTCACCATAAACTGGCCATAACCAGGTGCTCCCCGCAAGATTTCAGAGGAGTGAGTCGCTGTCCAAGAACCAAGGAGCGCTACAGAAAGAACTGAAATCAGCAGGTACAATTGTTGTAAAGAAAACAATAAGTAATGCACTGAACCTCCATGGTCTGTATGTACGATCACCATGCAAGGCTCCATAGCTGAACAAAAAGGATGTTCAAGTGCGTTTAAAGTTTGCTCAACAACATTTAAAAAGCCTGTGAAATACTGGAAAAATATTGTCTGTTCAGATGAGACCAAAATTTAACTCTTTGCCATCGTACACAACATGTTTGTAGGCCAAAAGGCACTGCATATCACCCCAAAACCACCATACCAACAGTGAAGTTAGGAGGTGGGAACATCATAGTGTGGGGCTGTTTTTCAGCATACGGCACTGGAAAACTTCATATAACTGAAGGAAGGATGAATGGACAAATGTAATGAGACATTCTTGATAAAAATCTGCTCCCATCTACCAGGAAGATGAAGATAAAGAGAGGGTGGACATTTCAGCAAGACAATGATCACAAATACACAGCCAAGGGAACTCTCAGTAGTTTTCAGAGAAAGAAAATAAAGCTGCTAGAATGGCCCAAACAATCATCTGACCTGCATCCAATAGAAAATCTATGGAAGGAGCTAAAGCTCAGAGTTCATAGAAAGAGCCCACAGAACCTCCAGGATTTGAAGCGTGATTGTGTGGAAGAATAGGCCAAAATCCCACCTGAGCAATGCATGCAACTAGTTTCTCCATACATGTGCGCTATTCTATAATGTAGAAAAGGATGATGTTCCAAACGGAACATCATTCCTTACTGTCATACACACAATAATAAAATAATGTATAAAACACACAACTAACAACCACATAACCTCACTAAAGTTAATACATCAATTGTAGCCCATAATGAGGCTAATTAATAAAAAAAAATACCGAACAACTATTTTAATGCTTTGAATGAGGATTTTGATAAGCAAGCAGAGAATCTAATGTTTTGGTTACTAGTAAGATACATATTTTTACCAGGCTATTAGATGTGCATGGTCACAAGAGTGTAACACTCCTAAGGTCAAGAAGGTCTAAACATTTAAAAGCTAGCAAAAAAAAGATTTTTATTATCTTGTCATAATCGCTCGATGGCTGATAAATTTAAACAGTTTATCTATAAAAATGATTGAATCAGATCCTCTGCTTGTAAGATGAGTTGGCAATAAAACCTATAAATTAACTTAGGATATGTAAAGTTACAAGGGATCACCAGCTTGAAAGGAAAATTAAAGGACAGTTGGCAAACCCAGTTAGGAAGCGCTGTACTGCTGGGTAATTTAAAAATGTAACTGCTCCTTTTGCATACTGATGATAAAATTATAGATGGGTGAGGTTTGACCCCCTGGTATACTTATTTGACCATTTGTAATGTGCAGATCTTATTTTATGGTGTGTGGTGTGTTATTCTATTTTTAAGGAATTTTTTTTATACTGGCAAAACTATTTATTTAAAACATTTTAAGGAGACACATGGTTCCAGGTTACTCTGCTGATTAATATACATATATACTGTGTGAAGAAAACTTGATAATTAATACAGAAGCTGTAGGACATCTGGGTGTTATTGACTGGCAAATGAATTCGTTCTTTTCTTTGATGGAATGTGATCAATGTAGAATTGTGTTTTATGCTTGCTATTCGATATATTTTTTACTTTTTTGTTTTTAAAGTGTTACTGTAGGTCCACGATATAGGTCATTTAGTACGAATTGGATATTGCCTGAGGTCTTGAAAGGGTATCTAAAAGTTTATATTTTAAGAAGTATGGGATAAATAATTGAGTTTTAACTACTGCTGAGTGCTGCAATTTTCTTTTCCTATTGCTGAAGATTTTACAATCGACTGTGTTCTCTGTGCCATACCTTTGCTTTGAATTGTTTGACCACATTGAGGGAGTCTGTTACTTCTCCAAATTACTAGTATATCTCTGTGGTCTACAATCTAATTGGTATCAACCCCTTACCGCCGGAGCCAGTTTTGGCCTCTCTGACAGAGCCCCATTTTTTTAAATCTGTCAAGTGTCAACTTCATGTGAGAATAAACTTTTTGAACACTTTAACGCTATCCAATTGATTCAGAGATTTTTTTCTCCGTGACGCATTTGTGCTTTTAAGATAGTAAGAAATATGGTCCAAAAAATGCTTGTATTATTTGTTAAAAATATCAAATTATCGTGAAAATTTTGTTAAATTTAACAATTTCATACTTCAAAAATTTCTGCATGTATCACAGATAGTTATTCCTCTCAAAATAGTTTAAAACAACATCATACCATATGTCTGCAGTAGTTTGGCAATCATTTTTTAAATGTCCTTTTTTTTTTTTAACGCCATTAGTGGGCTTAGAAATTTAGTAGGTAATTTTCAAGAAATTATGCAATATACATTTGTTTAGGGACCGATCCCGTTCTAACGTGACTTTTGATTGACCTGTATGTTAGATACCCCCATAAATGAACCTCATCTTAAGAAACTACAACCCCCTTAAAGAATTCAAAAACCCGCATTTTAAGAATTTTATTAACCCCATTAGGTGAGTTTCACAGGAATTAAAGCAAAGTGGACAGTGAAATTTCAAAATTTCACTTTTTTTTGGCAGATTTTCAATTTGTTATATATTATTGACAAGAATACAGAGTAAATGTGATCAGGAAATGCAACTTAAATATTGATTCCCGAGATTCTGCCGTTTTCAGAATATCCCAAAGTGGCGTCCCAGTGCATTATTTGTCTCAACCACAAGCCCCATGAAAAGGAGAAGCACCCTACTGGACTCTGGGGCCGTCATTTCATAACTATTTTATTTTGGGCCATATCAAGGTTTGCGACACCCCTAAGGTTCCAAAACATAATAAATACCCCTAATAAAGACCCCCTATAGGAACTACACCCCTTTACGAGAATATATCCAGAGTGTAAGTGAGTAATAACTACCCCACAGGTAGTTTCACAAATTTTTTTTTAGCGTCTGGCTCTGAAAATAAAAAAAAAAATATTTTTTCCAATATCTGCAATTTTTGCTAAAAATGTTTAATTTATTTACAAGGAAGTCTTGGAATAAAGCCCGCAAAATGGTTGTTACCAATTTCTTCCAAGTTCGGCAATACCCTACAGGTGGGTGTAAACTGCTGTTTGGGTGCATTGCAGGTGGTATAAGTGAGGGATGTGTTATTTGGCTTTTGGAGCACAGGTGAAACCTTCAGAAGTTTGCCCCATTTTGTGATTCCAACACCCCTCAGGGAATCTCATCTACGGGTGTATTTTGTCATTTTGGGCGCACTAGTTGTTCCGTAGTTTTTTTTTAGCATGGGCCATGGAAATGGGGGGGTGGGGGGGTTACCTCAGTTCCGGCCGCCCCCCACCACCAACCCCCAGCCCATTGTTTTTGGCTTAATTTTTACAGTAGTTCGCCATAAACTGGATAAATGAACAGATAACTTTACTAAGGGGTCCGGTACAATTACAATTATAATAAAAATTATAATAGTTTTGTTAATGTTTTATTACTTTAACAACAAATGGTTGTCCTATTCTGACAGCATAGCTTTCTTAATTTTTGCATACATAGCTTCTTGTGGCTTGTTTTTTATGAGGTTGAGTTGATGTGTTTTTGTAGTACCATTTTACGGAGTGCATGTGATGCTTTGTATCACTTTTGTATTAAGGATTTTTGTGAGCATTTTGTACATAATACAGCATTCCCCCGGTGTGTTTTTATTTTTATTTTGATACAGCGGGTCACTGTGTGGTATAAATGACATGCTAGTTTACTCAGCAGGTTGATACAATTACAGCATACCACATTTTTATATTTTTTTAATGTTTTACCTGCCTTTTACACAATAAAAACACTTTTATTTGATAGTAAGACACGTTTTTGCATCGTCACGTCTGAGAGCTCATAAACTTTTTTCTATTTTTCTTTTATGAGCTGTATATGGACATTTTTATTGTGGGATGAGTTAAATTTTTTATTGGTAACATTTTTTGGGGGACAAGACTTTATGAGCGCTTATAAATGCCGTTTTTTTGGAATGGCAGGGTGAAGAAAATACTGCAATCCAACCAGTGTTTTTTTTTTATTTTTATTTTTAATAGCGTTCACCGTACAGTATCCGTGACAATTAGTTTTACTCGTGGGTGAAGAACGTATTATGGTGTACGCAAATTTATTAGTTTTTTTTATTTGAAAGCAGAAACAATTTTTTTGAAAAAAAAGTGTTTCTTATGTGTGTAAAATAACCAATTTAATGCATCTCTAATAATTCTAATAGCCATAAACTTTTAATTTTTATTCTCCGTATACAGAGCTGTGTAAGTGACTTTTTTTTTTTTATGGGCGGGATGAACTGACGTTGAAATTGGCAACTACTTTGATGTTGAATATGATTTTTTGATGACTTTTTACTCCATTTTATGTGATTGGTCGGGAATGAACAAAAATCGCAATTCTGTGACTGTTTTTTTTGGTTTTTTTCTACTGGCGTTCACCGTTACGGTTTATTAACATGACAGATTTATAAGGGTGGGTTGCTACGCACGCGGCGAAAACCAAAATAATAGAGTACTTTATTTATTATTTTATCTTTTTTGGGGCGATTGGCCGTTTGTAAAGGGGAAAAGATAGGGTGTGTACGTGTTTTTATTTTATTTTTTGTGTTTGTGTTTTACATTTTTACACTTTTTTTTAAACTTTTTACACTTTTCCCCAGGGGGGAATTGCATAAACGATCGTCAAATCGTTAAGGGGTTAAAGAGAAAGATGAATAGAAAACCATTGTCAATACTTCCAAGGGCACTTTGAATGAGCGATGCTCTTCAGTCTCTTTAACCTCTTCAGCCTCAGTCTATATTTTTTGTTGCGTTAAGTTTTTCCTCACTGCCTTAACCTTATTGTTTTTCTATCTACATAGTCATTTGAGGGATTGTTTTCTGTGGGACAAGATGCATTTATCTATGGTGCCATTGACCGTACCATACAATGTAATTGCGAAATTTTTTGTGGGGGTTTTGTGTTTTATGTAGTTTACATTTCAGGATAAATGACATTTTATCTGTACTCTGCAAGATGGTATGATTCTTGTGACACCAACCATGTAGGGTTTTTTTATGTTTCAGTACAAAAAAACTTTGCGCTGCATGGCCATTTTCTGCAGCCAATGCCTTTTTTGTTTTCCTCCTTTAGGGCGACACGTATGAATCTCGCCGCGTCGGAGCGCACGTTTTCACCAGTTTTCCGGCGAAATTTGCGCCTCATGTCTGTCGGCCCGGGGGGCTCATAATGCGGGGAAAATTTCACCCCCCCCTCCCCGCCGTGTTGGGGCAGTGCGGGAAATTAGGCGGAAGGGACTGGGGCCCCCGAACATGTTTCCCGATTCGAGACGGCTAAAAAACAGTGAAAAACATTAAAGATGCCCGGCGGAGGGGAGTAGAATAAAAAAAATTTTAGATTTAAAACATTCTTAAAAAAAGAGCTCAAACCTACAAAAAAAATAATAAATAAAACACTTTCCAAAAATCAAGAAGGCGCTAAATCGGGAATTTGGATATTGGAAATTCCCAGGAAATCAGAAATTCAAATTCTTAAGTATTTAATGGTCGGCGGGAAAAACCAACAATGAATGGAGCGCATTTAAAACCCTTTATAACCTGGGGAAAAAGAATTTTGACCAATCAAAGTCAAAGGGCGGGGGACAGTTCAAAATACAATAAAAAGGCCCGAAAAGAGCTGATTGGTTGAACACGGGGCCTTGGCAATCCTGGCCCAAAAAAAAAATGGAGCAACGGGCCCATTATAACCTATGGAGAAGTATTGCCCCAATCAAAATCAAAGGGGGGGAAGTTAAAAATTTACAGTAAAAATGCAGAAAAGAGCTAAATTGGTTAGCTAGGGGGGGGGTTTGGCTATCTCCCCCAATCAGAGCACGGAAAATTTTGTCCCATTGAGTCTATGGCCAAATGAAATCTGGCTTCAGCGCCGTGCGGCATGCAGTATAAAAAAAAAAAAATCTTTTTTATTGGGTTTTGTAAAATATTTTTAAAAAGAGCTAAAACCTTCAAAAAAAATAATTTCAATAAAATCCCAAAAAATGCTTTTTGTCGTCTTCCCCCCCGGCGTACGACCCTTGGGGTTATAGAAATTCCCGGGAAATACAGTAATTAAATTCTTTAAGTCTTCTCATTGGTCGGCAAAAAACCAGCCAATCAGAATAGGAGGACAGGGAACCATTATAAGCATGGAGAATTATTGACCAATCAAATTAAAGGAGGGACGTTCAAAATACAGTAAAAAGGCAGAAAAAAAGCGATTGGTTGAGCCCAGGTGGCAGATATAAGCCCCCCAATCAATTAGTGCATCTATTTTGAATGGGAGAAAGAAGGGGGTAGAAGGGGCCCCCCAAAATTTTTTCTGTCTATGGGAAATATTCTAGTATGTGATTAGTTGGGGGGAAGAGGGGCTCTCCAGCTTAGCAAAACACCTAATAAAAATGTTTTTTTTTTTAATCAAATCCATGCCCCACGGCGCTGGAGACAGATTTTCATTCCCCCATCGGCCATAGCACTGGGGGACAAGTAGCTGCGCTTGATTGGCCGGGGTAGCCAAGCCCCGCTAAATTTAACCAATCAGTCTTTTTCTTTTTAATGTATTTTGAACTTCCCGTTTGAAAATTTGATTTGGTCAAAATTCTCCAAGGGGTTTTAAATGGGTCCTGTCGCTCCTATTCTGATTTTACCAGGAATGCCCCAAGTCCCCCATAGCTCAACCAACCCGCCCTTTTTTGCATTTTTAATGTTTTTTTCCCCGTCCCCCCCTTTATTTGATTGGGCAAAATTCTACATAGGTTTTAATGGGTCACTGTCCTCCTATTCGATTGGCTGGGGTTTTTGCCACCCATAGAATGTTAAGAAATTTTTAAATATTTTTCCCGGCAATTTCCAAAATATAATTTCCTGTTTGCGCCGTTCTAGATTTTTTGGGAAATGATTTTTTTTTTTTTTTAAGGGTTTGAGCTCTTTTTTGATGTTTTACCCTAAAAGAAGCGATTTTTTTTTTTTGGGAAACTTCCCTGCCGCACGGAGCTGAGGGAGATTTTTTTTGGTCTTCTATATGTTTCTCTTCTGTTATTTTTTCGCTCCCTTTGCCTTGCCGGGTATTTGATGAAACAACCAGGTCTGCCTGCGGGGCTTGCGAGCGGCAATGGCCTACTTTTCCCACCCCTGTCATGCATGCTCGGAGTATCGAACGCGCCCCTCCCGCCCCAGAACGCCCCCACCAGGGCCCATTGCACGCCCCTTCATTTTTAGGCGCATCCGAAAGTGGCAAAAGCTGCGCCTAACATCGCATCCCTGCGTCCGACAGCGGATTCGGGCCGGTGAGGCGCAGGATATGTCAGTAATCAGGCGCAAATCCCGATCATACATGTCGCCCTTAGTCTTGAGTGAGGGCATGTTTTTTGTGGACTGAAAAGTAGTTTTTATTCGTACTGTTTTGGGATATGTGCGAATTTTTTATGTCTTTTTACTCCAATTTTCTGGGGATGTAAAATGGTGAAAAAAAAATGCAATTTTGGTGCTGGGAATTTTTTTCTTCACTATTCACTGTAGGGGATAAATGATGTTATATTTTAATAGATTGGACTTTTAAAGATACAGTGATACCAATCATGTGTATTTTTTATGTTTTTGATTTTGTCTATTTGTAAAGTGGCAAAGGGGGATGTTTTGCAATTTTATTATTTTTCAATTTTTAAATATTTTTTTTAATTTAGATTTATTTATCTATAGTGCCATTGACCATACCATACAATGTGATTGTGATATTTTTTTTTTGGGGGGGGGGGGGGGGGGTTGTATTTATGGAGTTTACAGTTCCGGATAAATGACGTTATCTGTATTCTGCAAGTCGGTATGATTCTTGTGATACCAACTATGTAGGATTTTTGTTATGTTATGGTGAAAAAAACATGCAACTTTGGGGTTGGAAATTTTTATCTTCTGGAATATTCACTATACGGGATAAATGATGTTATATTTTAATAGATTGGACTTTTAAAGATGTAGTGATACCAATGATGTGTATTTTTTATGTTTTGAAGTTTTATTTTTCTATTTTTTTTACTTTTACGCTTTTACTTGTAGTCCCTCTAAGGTACTTGACCACTACAGAGGTGCGATCGCTTGTAGTTTATTCTGAATTATATAGATAATGCAGATGGGTGTACTAAGATGGTGCTCCTATTACTTTCTGCCTTAAAGGAAGCAAATGGGAGCAGCAACATAGCTGCTATGGAAGCCTTCATTGAGCTTCTGAAGGCTGGAGGATGAACCAAAATGTGTCAGAAATGCTAATATTTTGTATATAATTTTTTTAATAATTTTGAAATAAATTGAAGCATTTAAAAAAGCCAGAAAAATAAGTACTGGGATTTCTTTTGTGGATTGTCTACACTATATCCACGTGCTCCTCTGACTCCCTGTGTTCTGGAATTTTCTGTTTGTGGATTTAATTAGGCTTTTATCTGTCGTGGCAACCACTTGGCACCCCGCGATCTAGTCAATCGGGAGGAGGAACAGTGCATTGTGTGACATCTAAAGGGGTTAAACAGCAGGGAACAGAGCAAGCTTTTATCCCTGTAGTTAGCAGTGGGTGTCAGCTGTAATTAAGAGCCACCACGTGCCATATATGTGCTGGGCTCAGCTAATGAGCTCTCTCCATACATCCTTACCGACATTATGATATACTCATACTTCAAATGTCTATAAGGGGTTAATGTCCCCGGCTGGCTCAGACTGGTCCACAGGGCAACAGATTAACCTCCCGTGGAGTATGTACAGTCATATACAGTATCTGTAGGGTGGACCCCCAGAATCAACTCCACTGCTGAGGACCACAATCAACTCCACTGGTGAGCCTCTGGCACCATAGTCCGACACTGGTTCCTGTTGCCTTTAATGATATCTTAATGGATGTGTTAACATGTACATGGTAGTCTACCTTAACAATATTCTTATCTCCTCAAAGGAAATCCTATCATCTGTATACTAGTTCTGAATTACCAGAACTTCTCTATTTCTACGTAGTCTCTAGTTTCAACTTCGGTGGTCATCAGTGACCAACATATCTAACATCATATCCATAAGAGTTGACATGGTGTTGCTGCTAAGGTCATGAGAGGTTCTGACAAACTTCAACACCCTGATCTTGGGTAGAGAGTCTGGTGTTCCATCACTGTGTATACAGAGAAAGCTGTAATCTGGACTCTCAATGTGTCTCATATGAGACCTGTCAGGATTTAATTAACATTTCACTCAAAAATAATGCACAAAATCACATAGACCAATTCTCATAAAACCTTCTTTTTCTCTATTTCGTGCTGCTCTTAGATATTGCAGTACACAATACGTGACGGGTTCATGTGATAGGACAAAATAAAAGTCACCCCGTCTAGTTTCAGTGTGATATAATCAAGATCTAAACATTTTATGTTTTGCTTTAATAATGTATCCCTAAGGAATAAATACTTCAGTGAAATGATAGTCAAAACTGCCTGAAAAAAAGAGGCAATGACTGTTTCTTCACAAACTGATTTTCATCTTTAGTATCATACCACAAACCTTTCTCACACAGTTACATCAAATATTTGTTGTCAGCCCTGCGGCATACAAAATGAAGAATGATATGAGACTTTTGAATATTTTTAGAAGTTAGGGCCTGAAGATCATTTTGTTTTGAGATATAGTATAACTAAAAAAACTAAGCTCTAGAATAGAGTTTGTGAAACTTGTCTATACATATTTCTCTCGTGTTTTTTTAAAGTAAAATCTAATTTTCTTTTAGTTCTAAAATACACTTAAAAAAAAAATGAAATTTTTTCAGTAAAATTTATTTTTAAATATGAATTACTTGGGTATGTGGGTATTTTTTCCCCCCAAATCAGCTACCTGCTATGTAAAGTATTTAAAACACTTGGGGCCACATATATGAAAACGTTTTGGTCTAAAACTCACTTTATTTGCCCATAGGTTACTATGGGCAAAAAGTGGTTTTAGACCAAAACAGTTTTCATACAGGGTGGCCCTTTTAGTTTTTTTTTTATCTAGTGGATACAAAAATTTTACCGGGGGTTTTGCCAAATTCATTTCAAAACCTCCTGTACCAGCTTTCACTCTGTGTCTCAAAGGGGGGCATGTGGTTTTGTTTAAATTTGTTTTCAGTGACTCAGAGGTACATCACCAGGCATTTCCTCTCTCTAGTAAAAAAAGGTTGTTTATGTAGGAGCAGGTAAACTACTTGTAGCTCAGAGGTAAAAGTTTTTACCTCAAAAACACAAGGGCCCTGGGTTTCAAATCCCTGCAGGAACCAAACCTGAATTTTTTTTTTTTCTTTATAATGCACAGACCTCATTCAGGTTTCTTTTTTTTTATTTATTTTCATTTTTTGACTAATTCTAAGGGACCAGAGGCCGGAGTAGAATGACAGCACCTGGGGTTTTAACCCTCATAGCTGTCTGGGGAGAAGTTGATGTTGGTGTGCGACCGGGTGAGAAGCCTAAACCCTGGTGTTCCCCGGGGATGAGCTGTAAACAATGCAACACAAGGACAGCTAAATCAAAAATGGTGCAGAAATTTTTAAAATAATGAATGGTGAAAATGTTTGTTATTTCATTTGCAAGCTTCCCACGTCAATTTTACTTCGTGGCAAAACCCCTTTAAGAAATTGGATAATAAAATAAGATGTGATTTTTTTTGTCATGATAGATATGATAGATATGATATGATAGAGATAATAGGTGAACAATAGTGACAGGATTAGAATGTCTACAAATTACAACTTTATTTTATTAAACAACAAAAGCATCAATTGAATGCCATATTCAGCAGTAAACATAGGCATTCATATTCAGATGAAAACCATCATATGGGTTAACAAACGGGGTCTCCCTGATCAAAGGGATTTTCCCTTTCTTGCCCCAAAGGGTTTTCCAGAGCCCCCCCTTTATTTAAATTTGGTACTCTGAAAAAAATTTAAAAAGGGAGCTCTGTTTGGGTTTTGTTAGGGGAAAACAAAAAAAATTTAAGATCTAAGAAAAATTTTTATACATGCCCCCTAAATATTTTTATTGAAGTAGTAAAAAGGAAAAATGTAAAAAGGCCCTTTATGATTTGTAAATTTGCTAGTAATATTATTTCTATTCTCTGATCTGAGAAGTAATGTGAAAAAAATGGTAAATGGTTTCCCTTGAAAGCCTAATGTGGTGGGCTAAACTAGAAAAAGGGCAAAAAATTAGAAAAAAATAATACAAACCCAAATATCGGGAAAACCCCAAATTATTTCTAGTAGCAAAAAAAGCCACCAACTCCCAAAAAAAACCCAATGCTCTTGAAATTTCACTGGGCCCCCAACCATCTGGGTTATGGTTTGCATGGAAAATATTTTACCCCCAAAGGGTAGCTTTTATATTTTTTAAAAAAATTTTTTAAATTGGAAATGCCCACGGAGATTTTGGTCAAGGAAGCGGGGGAAAAATAAAAAGGGCTTTCGGGTCGGGCCCCAAACTTTTGTGTTTTACACAGGCTAGCAAGTGGCTTTTACTCAGGTGAGCTGCTGTGACACTGCTCAGGGGGTTTACTCAGTTAGCCTATTTTGACATCAAAATGGGTTTCAGTTAGTGTTGATCGAAAAATGTTTAGGGAAAAAATTTAAATTCTGGGAACTTCTTAATTTTTTGAATTTGGGGGCCCCAACTGAAACATTTTACTGTTGTTCGAGTAATGTTCAGGTTTTAAGGCTCTTTGGGTGTAAAATCACTTTACCATGTTATTATACTGTATATTTTTTTCTGATTGCCTTGGGGAACGCCCCTTTTCAGCTCACTCTCTTACTGTACAGGGGCTGCTCCCTTTGTTAGATAGTATTTTCCGTCTCCATAGACCAAAAAAAAAGTTTTGGGATTTTTGGGAAATTTTTTGGGCATTTTCCCTACCCAAAGCTGTTATTTGGGGACAAATTTTCAGGCTTCCTTTAAAGCCTAAACTCTAAAACAGGATAAATATTTTACAGAGGGGGCTTGGATTTTTCCCAAATCATTCTCAGTGTTCAAAAAATTCAGTTTTTGCCGGTTTTTTGGGGGTTCCGTAATTTTATAACACCACTGTCTCCAAAACTCCTAAATGTCAAAAGGGGTTTTTGGGGGGCCCCCTTAGGATGCGGGCCCCAAAGAAACCCCTACCGCGTTTAACCCCCTATATATGCCCCCCTGCTTGCAAGCGTCCTCATCTTTTAATTTAGCCATTAAGGGAAGAGAAGTATTTTAACCTGTTTTCCATTTTTTTTCTTTTACTTTAGAGCCAAATGTTCTTCAAAGTTGTTTTCCCCGGGATCAATTTACTGGGTTTTGGATGGGAAATTTTTAAAATCTCCTCACCTGTATAGGTATAAAAAATTTAATAGAAAAATTTTTCTACTTTAAAAGGGGTTCAAGTCGATTTTTAGTTCGAATAGACTTGAACCAAACACATAAAGTTGAGGTTTCTAAAATTTAACTAGAAATTTTTTTCTGCTCGCTCATCTTAGTTTCAGTCTTTAAACTGCTATGACCCTTACAAATTGGAATTGGGAGATAAAAAAAGCTCTTCAGCCCCTGTGCATCTTAAAATGTGGGGTTTATTCAGGGAAAACTAAATGTGGGCAAAATCAACAAGTGGGTTTTTTGTTTTTGTGACATCACAATAATTTTATGTTTTAATCCAATTAAAGGTTTTGGGGCTGGTGAAAAAGGGAAATTATTTTAACACCATTTAAAAACGTGTTCTATGAGTAGCATCCTACTATCAAATTGGCAGTTGGAAATGAAAGAACTCATACACTGTTCTTCAATATTATTTATTTTTTTTGTCATTGGTTTTCACCCTGATTCAGGTTTATGTTGCAAAAGTTGATGTAGGTAAAAAAAAAGAAAAATGTCATAAGACTGAAGAACAAATTTTTCAAAGTTTTTCAGCCAGAATAAAAAAAAGGAAACCAAAATTTAAATATATTCTTCCCTTTTCTTAAAAATTTTCTTTTACTGGCCATCCCCTGTGTTTAAAAAATGTTTTTAAACCCTCTTCTTCCACCCCCCTTTAAAAATGCAATCTTGAATTTTGTTAAAACATACTTGATTTTGAAGTTTGTTTTTTTTTTCAAAAGGGTCAGGTGCAATAAAAAGGGCTGGAACATGTTTTGGGAAATTTATTTGAGGGGTTTAAACCAAAAAAAGAAATACATCCCCTTGCTGGAGGCCCTTGGAAAAAGCTCAATTTTAATTCCCAAAAACATGGCCTAAAGGAGAAAAGTGGGGGGAGACAAAGAATTTTTAAAAGTGAAAAAGTGGAACGAATTTTTTAAAAATAAACTATGAGGTTTCCCAAAATAAAAGAAATAAGAACACTCCCACTGGGCCCTTTAAAGAAAAAATTTCAAAGTTTATTTTACATGCAAAACCCCAAAATTGGTAGAGAATTAGAAAAAGGGGTTTGGGGGATTCATTATGCATTAAAGATGAAAACAGAAAAAAATGGCAAAAAAAGCAAGATTAAAAGAACTGTTTAGAAAAAATTTCAGCACAAAAATTGCAAAAAGAAAAATAAAGACCTCATCATGAATTTTTTGGAAAAGGGCCCATGAGAGATCTGCAATATAACAACATATACCCGAATATTGAAGAGGGATTAAAATATTTTTAAATATAGTTTAAAATTTTCCCAAATTTCAAATTTTCATTTTCCCCAAATGTAAACATTTAAAGGACTAATTTTGGAGCATTTTCCACCTTTCTCTGCAGGACTTCCCCAGTTTTTTGGGGGGAAAATGTTAAAAGAAAGAGACCTTTCGACAGTTTTCTTTCTTCCTTTTAGTCAAAAAAAACCCGTCTTCCTTTACAAAATATATGAACTGTCAAATCAAAAAAACCTTCTGTCCCCACAGATGTCCCGAACTGTCCCAAGCCAAAAATTTCCCCATTGACAGGTATATAAAACCCCGTTCTATGCCAAAATGTGGGGCACAAAAACTCAAAAAGTTTTTTTGGGGCAAAATTTTACAAGGGTTTTGTTACATTGAAAAGATTACAATTTAAAAAAACCCTTTTAAAATGTTGGGTCCCCCAGAATTTTAGCCCCAAAAAATGTCCAAAACCCAAATTTTATAAAGGTGAGGTGAAAAAAAATTTTGTTAAAAGACAAATCATGGAAGAAAAAGTTAACCCGCTACCGCCCAAAAGGTTTAAAGTGAATTAAAACAAAATTTTTTTTTTTCCCTTCTTTTTAAAAAATTCCCTTTGGGAAAATTGTTTTTCCGACAAGTAAAAAAAACCCTATTTAAGGGCCGTAGTTGACGGTTAGATGGTTGCATTTCCCTTTTCATAGTTTAAACCCCCAAAATTTTTTTTAAAGAACCCTTTTTTTTCTTCCCCTTTTTTGGGACATAAAAAGTGTCTCACAATGGGGGGCACCTTTATAAAAATGCTGTTTAACACTTTCAACCCTAATGAAAGAATGTTTCACTAACCACTGAGAAGTCCCACTGGGCGAGGCGGGGGGGCAATTTTTAAATTTTTTTGAGAAGGCAATTTTTTCAATTTGGAAAGGAGAGGAAAATTTAAATTTTTAGATTGGTTACCAGTCCAATATTTTTATTGGGTTTTGAAGCAATGAAAGGGCAACCGTTGATAAGTTGGAACAAGGGAAAATTTTTTAAAAAGAAGAAACCCAAACAAGAAATTTTAAGTTGGAAATTTTTTTAAATTTTTTATGATCTAAATTACATGGAGAATTTTTTAAAAGGGTTTCTTTTCCCCTTTTTAAAAAAGTCCCCTTAAAGCCTTTAGTCCTATGTAAAAATATAATTTTTTAAATTTAATGGGAAATTGAAATTTATTTTAAAAGAAAAAATAAGAATTTAAGGAAAAAAATAAGAGGCCCTAAAATTCACTAAAATTAAACCCATGGAGAATCTTTTACCCAGTTGGGGTAGCCAAGGGGAAAAGGGAAAATTTTAACCTTCGTCCTTGCCCTAAAAAAAAACCCCCACTGGTCCCTTCTTCTAAAACAAAGGGGGAAAAAAAAAAACAGGTTACTGAGGGAGATAATAGGGAAAAGGTAAAGAAAGCCATTTAAAAAAATCACAAGAAATTTAACCCGCCTGGGTAGCAAAAAAAAGAATTCCAAAAAAACAGTTCCCAATAAAGGCAGGAAAATTAGCAATTTCAGGGAATTTAGCACAAAAAAAAGATATGGGTTCTACAGCCCTCTTTTTTAAAGGGCCCAACCCAATTTTTTTTTTTGTCAGACACTGGCCATTTGGGCAGGGGGTTTGGCCCTTTGTATTTTAAAAATCTAAACATCAACAACAAAAAAAAAAGGGCGGGGTACAGCTCCAAATTTTAAAAAAAGTGCACTAAAAAAGTCATAGGGGTTAGCACCACTGTTTCAAAAAATGACTTCAAAAGCAATTCAATTAAAAACAAAATTTTAACAATGGTCCCCTTAAAGTAAAAAAAAGAGGAATACGTTCCGATGTGTTTACCTCGGGTTTACAGGTTTATTGGGAAACATAAGGAAAGATGACCTTTCAAAAATTAGCCCAACCCCTCTGCTATGTACATACAAAGATAAGGAAAAAAAAAAAGTTGTGTATAACCCCCTGTCATCCTCTGGTTTGGGGAAGGGGTTTAAATCTATCATTTCTGAAAAAAATAATATCATTTCTCAGTCATATAATTTCCCACTAATTCCAACTGCCATAATACACACACACTTGCTGCTTTCTTATTTTGAATTCTGTTTCAGTTTGGTTTTCCCAGGGAAGTTTAAAAACTAAAAAAAAACTAAAAATTTTTTTGGAAAGAACACTACCATATCTGTTTGACATCTCACACCCTATGGGTATGTTCGCACAGCAAAATTGAGGGCGTAAAATGGGGTTTAATTGCGGAAATAGCCCAAATGCGCCCCGCGTTTACAGAAATTTTCCTAGCACGATATAGAGCTATGATTACACCCATTTTCCTGGGTACAATACAAACGTATTGACGCCGGGAGAGAGTTTAAAATGTAAATGTCTCCGGATGTGTAATAAAGGAAATGGGGCCCCCCCACCCGCGCGGTAGAAGTACAAGGGGCCCAGCGTTACTTCTTAAAAAAATGGTTATTGGGCAGTAAATAGACCCAATCGCCTGTGAACAACCCTTTTAATAAAGGAAAAAATTAAATATATAAGCTTGTTTTAAAAGTTACAGGATCTACAGAGTTTAAAGGGAAAGTACGCTTTTTTGTTCGGGGTGATTTTTATGCTTCAGCTTTAAAACTCTAAAATTGCAGAGGCCTTTCTTCCCCTTCCCGCTGGGGATCATCCCCCCCTTCACGTTTTATGCTGGTCCGAGACTCCCCCTTTTCCCCCCCTCTGAGTCCACATGTCACTGGTCTCTCCCTTTGAAGTCTTTTTGAAAAGTCTCTGATTCTTCTCCCTCAAAGTGAGATTTGTTCAGTTGGATCCCGCTTTTTTGAAGGCCAGATCTCCCCTTTGCAGGAGGTTAGGCCCCTGGCACAAATTTTGCTGTTTTTGATTGTGAAAACAGCTGCAGTGTGTTTTGCTAGTTGGCAGAGAGAAAATTGCTTTGGCCCCCAAAATTGAGTATGGGCCGGGGTGAAAACCAAAATTTTGTGTTTCCGTTTTTAAAGCTCTGGGTTATTCGGTTTTCTTCTGGCTGTGCAGAGTGAAAATGTGCCGGTCCTTACTTTGAGGAAAGGCAGGAATGCAATTTTATGAATTACAGGGGGGCCAAAAGGGCCCGGGAAAAGAATTAAAAAGTCTCATTGTGAAAACCCAAAGGGGGAGGGATCTTTACCAGGAACTGGGAAAAACAGTGGTTAAAAAAAAACGAAGATAAAGGGAAAAATGTGAATACAAGACAGCTTTTCTAATGAAAATCCAAAATTTCAAAGGGGTTTCTTTGGGTTTTTACTGTCCCCCTTAAATTTGAATCCATTTAATTTAAATGATAAAAAACCCCCTTTAAAAAATATACACATGTTTTTGTAATGTCCCAACAAATATTTTTAAAAAGCCTTTTTTTTGGGGGAAAAATTTGGCTGTAAAAAAGACAGTCTATTCTGTATTGACGGGCGGATATAATTTGGGTTTCAGCTTTTACAGGGTTTAAAAATTTCAGCCCTTTTTAAAGGGAGCAGTTTTCTAAGAATAAATTATATGGGAAAGGGGAAACTAACTACTGTTAAACCTTCTGTTTTTTACCCTTTAAAGTGAATGTGTCATCAAATGACCTTTTTGTTTAAAATCACATTTTTTTTTGTAACAAATTTTGTAAGAATTTTTTGGGTTTTTTTTTTTTTTAATTTTCCCTATTTTTTATAATTTTAAGTCCCGCAAATTTTCACTTTGGCCCTTTCCCCAATTAAAAGTCTGGGAAATTCCCGTTTTTGTTTGGAAAAATTCTCAGTTTTTTGCTATTATCAAACAAAAGAGGGTTAAACTTAAAAGGGAAACAAAGGGGTTTAATAGATTTTAAAACAGGGGGGCCACCATTTACCAAAGGGGAAGGGGTGGTCACAGTTTACCCTTTCACCTTTTCCCCGCAACTGATTTTTTTCCCAAGGGCCCCCAGAGCATGAATAGAAAAACTCTCCTTAGAATTTAAATGGGGGCTGAGTCAGTCAGTCTTAAGTCTCAATATGTGCATGAAAATTCTGTAAAGCATTTTAATTTTAAAATAAAAAATTTTTTTAAAGGAAAAACCGCAAACTTTT